>SKCR01003135.1:0-155107 GCA_019454045.1 Zanthoxylum bungeanum
CTTCAGGTCATGCTCATTCTCTGGTGATGCTCCTCATCTGGTCATGCCCTCCTTAGGTCATGCATTTCTCAAGACCTGTTTATCCTTAGGTCATGCTCTCCACATATCATGCTTCTCCTCTGGTCATGCACCTTATCTGGTCATGCACCTCCTCTAGTCATGCACTTCTCAAGTCATCCTCCTCTTCTAGTCATACCCACATCAGGTTATGCTCCTTCTCTGGCCATGCGTCTCCGATCATACTCTTCTCCGGTCACTCTCCTCCTCTGGTCGTGATCCTCCTCAATTATTTCTCCTCTTCAGGTCATGCTCCTCATCTACTAATGATTTCCTCAAGTCATGCTCTTCCTCTGGTCATGCCCTTCTAAGGTCATGCTCTTCGTTTGGTTATGCTCCTCCGATCATGCTCTCTTCAGGTCATCCTCTTCCTCTAGTTGTGCTCCTCAAGTCATGCTCCTCCTCTGGTCATGCTCCTCATGTCATGCTCATCCTATGGCCATGCCTCCCTCAAGTCATTCTCTAATTTTTCTCGGGTATGTGTGTAGGACAGAGAAATCGCGACGCTGTTCCAGGCTCGCGGCCTAGTCGGGAGTACGGAGTAGCCCGCTGGGGACTAAACCAGAGAATAATGGAGTCGCCACCCAGTGTGAACTGGGAAATGATTTAAGGTAGCACTCACCCATCACAGGGAATACCTTAAACCGTTGGGTTCGGAATGGTCCCTTACTTATGCCACTTGTAATGAATGGATTTATGCGATAATATAACCAAGTCTATGCAACATACATACACAAAATAACCTACATCTAAGTTTGCATACAACCTATATCTAAGTTTGCATGCATAAAAGTAAGTTGGAATAACGGCAAGCACACAATCTCATGAACACATTAAATTGATACATGCAGAAACATAAATAAATAACAATTATCTAAACATAAAAATTAAAGAGAGATAATCAAATTCCTAACATAAAGAAAATAACTAAATCATGCATGACAATAACATACTATTCCTAATGAACATAAGATTAGATGAAACGAAATATGTGTGTTTCTCAAGCGGTACGTGGAATCGTATCCCAAGTACAGACCGCACTACCGTCCATTCAGATTCGGCTATGGAATTTACGTCTGGGTTTCAATCCGATATACCCCGAGAGATAGCACAAAATCATTCATCCAATGGCCACAACATATATGAATCAACAATACGCATACGGAGAAATAGTAATAAATAACAGAAAAAAGAACGGGAATAAAAAAAGGGTGCCCTCAGGTATAACCTCTTAAGTCGCCTCTTGGAAGTGTGTTATGCGGTTGTCGGAAGGGTTAACGCTCCGCAACTCCTCCGGTTCACTGGTTCAATGTCTTTCTTCGTCAATTCGCTATTTTGGGCTGCTATTTTCTCTGTTTTTACTGCTGTTTCTGGCTACTGTTTTTACAGTAATTTGAGATTGTTTTAGCTCACTGTTTTACGATTATTTGGGTAGTTTTTGGGGAAATATTTTGGTGGTTTATGGGAAGTTTTATGGACAATTTTTCGGTGAAAAGGTGTAGTTTTCTGGGCAGGATTTTCGTTGATAGTGATGCAGGACTTCCGGTGATGGTGTACAGTTCGCGGGTGCAGTTTACGGGTTATGGCGCAGGTCACGGGCTGTTTTTACGATATTATGGGTGCAGGTCAGTGGCTATTTTTGCGGTATTATGGGTGCAGGTCAGGGGCTTTTTTGCGGGTTTAAGGATGTAGTTTGTGATTGTATTCTACGGCAGTACATGGCTAGTTTCTTAGCTGATAGTTGGGTGATGGGTCTCACGTGACAATATCATTAACATGGTAATGCGTTTAAGGAACGTGACGAATCACATAAGAGATTATCAGTAGTCAATGCTTCATCGCATAGCCGTACAAGTGTACCACTAGTCCTTTGACTTAAGATATCAAGGCAACCGTCTGCATTGAGACGCATTGTTCATTTATGTATATCACATCATGCTAATCACGCTTGGTGATAGAAGCTTGCTAGCAATATGTACTTAATGTATGAGGACATGTGATGATCAAGAAGGAATCTGCTGCCACAGATACTGGAACATGAGATCCTAGGCTGAAATATCATACACGGGGATTAAGTCTTCAGCCAAAGCATGAATCTTCTGAAAATGTGTTTTGTGGATACGTGAATCCCGTATATGACTTAATTCTTTATCCTATGATCGAGTTAAGGGTTTGACGAATTCATGGCCCGCACTCGATTGGGAGTCAACAATAGAGGGACTCTATTATAATAAAGGGACTCTATTATAAAATATTCGATATATTTTATTCTTCATGTTTTGGGGTCATGACATCTTGCTAGAGGTCACTCATGATCTTGGGAATTTCGATTGCAATGCGATGTACCAAAGTGATACGAATATGTTTGCATTGTTGGACAAAATGACCCATAGTGTCACTATTTGCACAGATCATTGTGTTGTTGTAGCAAATTAACTATGTGACAAGGAAATTGCACTCTCATCATTTGTGATTAGATCACCATAGATATATAAATGAAAGAGGTCCCTATGATTAGTTTCCTGGATTGAGATGATATGAGACAGTATCAGTCCACAAAGGATTAATCATTAAATATCCCTAGCCGTAGTTATTATCGAGACTGGACATCGATAATGCGGAATAGCTAGTATGTGCACTTGTGTGCGTTGTGAGGGCACAACGGCCATAGTTCTCATATATATAAGTGTTGGATATAGGCAAGTGCGATAGGAGGTCGTGTTTCACCGATGGTACGGGAAACAGCTTCGCTCTGGATAGACCCCTCGGAATCCCATTGGTATTATGAATATGTGTCTATGGGAGGCCGAAATCAAGGTAGGGGTGTATAGTCTTAACCTGAGACTTACATCGCTAATGCTACGACAATCGATATACTTTAGTTGAGGTCGTCTAGGACTGTAACCGGTTCTGTGTACGCCAATGCCGGGTATATTGAGAATCGTAGTGTATTGGATGTGATGTCAAGACGAAGTATCACTCCAGTCATAGTGGAGATGATGTCACGCAGGATACGGTATTAGTGCTCTTAAGAGATGCGCATCCAATCGTGATATATGACCAGGTCATGAATATCCGATTATAGAGACTAGTTACCAGACATCCGATGTGTGTTCGGACGGGGCAGACACTTATTATCCCCCCAGCCCTAGCACGTGACTATCCGATACTGGGCCGATATCACAATACATTAGTATACTACGCTTGATACAGATCTTAATATTCTTTAATGGATATGTCCGGAGAATTAGGTAGACTTGGTGCTTTGCTAGGAGTCGACCTTGTCTCGTAAATCGTAGAACGTAGTACTTGGTACGTACGTGATTCGGATACTCCGACGACCGTATTTACTGCCAGATTATCCGGGGATCTCATGGGTCGCTTCCCGATAATCCACCGATGACGCACAACTCGCACTCTTGAATAATCTGGGATTATAATAGAAGAGAGAGAAAATTAATCTAGGATTAATACGGAGATATTTTATCCGGGATAAATGTCGTCTAAAGAGAGAGAACGATTAATTTGGAATTGATCGATGATGAATTATCTATATTCGATATATTAGACGAAATTTCGATTTCGACGCGGAATTAAAATTAGATTTTAATTCGGGGCAAAAGAGTTTAATTTAGAAATTAATTCGTTAGCGACGTAAATAATAATTTCGCCACAGGCGCAATTATTTATTTAAATTCGATTGAATTAACGTCGCGACGTAAGCTCGGTATTTCGGAAAAATATCGAACCCGAACGCGTGAGTGCGGACGTGGGCCCACTTTCATTTGGAAACGTGTGGGGCCCACATGACACATGTCATTCTAATGCTTTGCATGTAGATTGTGTACATTGCACTCAATGTCATGCATGGAGTTTGAGTGTTTGACACTCTAAGCCATTGCATGTTATGTGTCATAATTTTATTATTAATTTAATAAATATTATGGCATAAATATAAATTGATTTTTGGTAATCATTTTTTAACTTAACTACAAATTTTATCGCTCTCAAAATTCTCTCTTCTCTCTACGCCCAAAATGAAAGATTGGGACTGGTTTTGGAAGCCAAAAACCGTGAGCAAGGGAAGCCAAGAGTTGGGTTTTCATGGTGAAAACCGTCAAGTGCTAGCACACTACGAGTCTTGCGAAGGGTGGTAGGGAGGTTTCGACCATGAGGCGGGACTCATCCGATGGAGTTTGGAGCTTCGTTTTGAGACCCGAAACTGCCAAGACAGTGAGCATGGACTGGTTGCAGTAAGCTACCAAGGCAGTGCGTTTTTGGGGCATGATTCGTCTTCAAATCGACATAACCGATCAAGTAGTATTATTCCGCTATCTTCATTGGTGTATTCATGCATTATTTCATGTCTTGATTTGATCTTGGGACCTTAGATTTTACCAACAATGGCATCATGAGCTAATGTTGCAAGCATGAAATTTGTAGGGTTTAAAATTTGGGTAATGTTTGTTGAGCATGATTTGAATAAATGATTGTTTAAGTATGCTTTAACATGTTTGATTGGCATTTTGGGTGGACCAATTTGTTGAAAATTGATTTGGAATATTTTCCCCAATTTATTTCATGTTGGCCGAATGTGTAGGAGTCTTGGAGTTCTTGGAATTTTCATTTTAAATTCATGGGATGAGTTATAATGATATAGGATGATGTTAATTTGAAGTCAATTTGATTGATTTTGAATTGACAAAAATCCCCAATTTCCTTCACCTTGGCCGAATGTATAGCCCTATTGAATGTCTTGGTAATTTTGATTTTATGAACATTGGATGTGTATGAAATCATTCGGGAAGTTAATATGTTGTCGATGTGTATTAATCGGATTGAATTCAAATCGGACAAAAATCTTTCCTTGGCCCGAGAGCATTAAAGCATGTTTTTGGGTTTGATTTTCAATTTGTGTGTTGGACATATGATAATGAATTAAGCATGATTAATTGGACTAATTTGGGTGCTTCGAAATATTGATTTAGTCGATTAATCATATAATGCACTTTAGGGTAATAAATTGCGTAATTGGATTAGTGTAATTTAATTATTTAGGCTTAAATTGGATTGGGCTTGAATTGTTGTAATTGGGCCTTTTGGCTTGATTTATCAAGTTTGGTTTAGGCCAAGTGGATTGGATCCAATTGGGCCCAAACCTTAACCATAAAGCCCAATTGCGACTAATGGAACCTTAAAGTTCAATTGGGCCTAATGGGCCAAGATTGATTTATGGGCTTATGGGGTAAATCCCGGATTGGACTTTGGTTATCGGTTTGACCCGAGTTGACCAAAAGTCCACGCCTTAAGAAATCAATCAAAAGCCCATTGGACTTTAATTGAATTGACGTTGGACGTTAATCGGTCTTTGAGACGCGTTACGATTAGATTTGGAATTTAAATCGTAAAAGGTTTATTAAATAAAAGTGTAATATTTAATCTAGAATTGAATAGCGAATTAAGTATTAAATACATGTTAAATTAGATTTAATGATGTAGTTTAATTTAATTCATGAATTCGTACTTAAGTACTTATTCGCAAAAACGAGTTTGACTCGAAACAAAATCAAATCGTTGTTTGAACATTGGATGATCACTTAATATCAGATAATTTAATTTGATTAGATGATTGATAGCATGCTTATGTGTGTGAATACAGGTTGTGTTGAATGAATAATGTATATCGGATGGATATTAGATGGGTGGGGCAATTTAGAAATTGTTGTAATAATTCGATTTATTAAATTGGACCTGCGTGTCCAGCCTTATCACCTTCTTTCTCTTGGTATTCTCTCTCACCTATTCCCCCCGGTATAACGAGGTTTTCTTTAGAAGTGTAGTGTAACGGGTAGAAGTATACTAGTGCTAGCTTGAGTGAGAAAGAGAGAGGATTTGATCTAGATCAATGTGTTAATATCCATCCGCATATCATTATTATTTATTTTCATACTCCTTTATTAGGTGATTAGAATGCATGTTTAAGGGTGGATAGATGAAGGACCTTAACAAAGATAATTAATATTGGTAGCCAATTTGCAAACGCGAAAAACCCTCGTTAAATAGCAAGCGTTTATTTTCCTCCATTGATGATTGCTTACTCAGATCCGATTTGGCAGGGGTTGTTGGCCAAGTCAAGCCCTTGTCCTTCGAAGATGTGTTTGAATAAATCACGAGGCTTTGTTACATACGGTGGTCGATGTAAGTGTCCAATTTATGGTTTTGTGTGTCCAAATCAAGACCAATTCCTTGTCATTGACATTGAGTACGAAGCTTCCATGTCAATGGGTCCAGCTCTTGACTGGGATCACTAGGTTTGTTTTTGTCAAAGCAAGGCCCTAGTTGGATTCAGAGGAAAAAAGGTTGGGGATATATTGGATATCTAGGCATGTATAAGATATATGTGTTGGTTTCTATAATATGTCCCAAACAAAGATTAAGCATGTGAAATACTATAAAGAATATATATTTAAACATGAAGTATGGCGGAATCATACTTACAATGCCTTGTGATGAAGAAGATGATCAAATGGTAGAAGCTCCAAGTGGTGGAGGATTCGGCCAAGAGGAGGAAGAAGACTTGAAGCTCCAAGCTTTTGTATTCCAAGCTCTTTGATGGTTTCCCTATCACCTCTTTTGATCCCTTGCTTGTGCTAGCAAAAATGGAGAAATGGAAGATCAAATCTTCCTTGCCCTTGTCAATGGAGTTCTCGGCAATTTGAGAGAGAAGAGAGAATTTTTGTGTAAAGTCTTGATTAATTAATTTTTGTATTACCAAAAATCAATTTATATTTATGTTATAATTTATTAAATTAATAATAAATCTATGACATAAACCATGCAATGGCTTAGAGTGTCAAACACTCAAACTCCATGCAAAGCCTTTGAGTGAAATGCACACTATCACCATGCAATGCCTTAGAGTGTTTTGTACACTATTAACATGCAATGCCTTATCAATAAATAATGCATATAATGACAAGTGTCATGTGGGCCCCACACGTTTCCCAATGAAAGTGGGCCCACGTCCACTCACGCGTTCGGGTTCGATATTTCCGAAATACCGAGCTAGCGTCGCGACGTTAATTAAATCGGATTTAAATAAATAATCGCTCCTAGCGAAATTATTATTTACGTCGCTTACGAATTAATTCTAAATTAACTCGTATGCCCGAATTAAAATCTAATTTTAATTTCGCGTCGAAATCGAATTTCGATTATTATATCGAATATAATAATTTTATCGATTAATTCCAAATTAATCGTTCTCTCTCTAAATAAGGCACTTTATCCAAGATAAAGTTTCTCCGCAATTAATCCAAGATTAATTAAGTCCGAATCAAATATCATAGGTGAATCTTCAGGAAGCGACCCAAGAGATCTCCGGATATTTTGGCAGTAAATACGGTCGTCGGATAATCCGAACACGTACGTACCTCGTACTACGTCTTTACCGATTTACAAGACAAGGTTGGCTTCTAGCAAAGCGCCATGCCTACCCAATTCTCCAGAAATATTCTTATAGGAATATAAGATCTGTATCAGGCGTAGTATACCGTAGTATTGCGTACATCGATCCAGTATCGGATGATCACATGCTAGGCCTGGGGCTGGAGATGTGTCTGCCCCGTACGAAACATATATCGGACATCAAGCAACTAGTCTCTTTAAATCGGACAATCCTGACCTTGTCATATTGTCCCGACGGTTGCAACCTTTTATAGAGTACTAGTTCTGTGTCCTGCGTGATCATCACCTCCATATGTCTGAAGCGATACTTCCATCTTGACATCACATCCAGTACACTACGATTCTCGATAAACCCAGAAGAGGTGTACACAGAACCGGTTAAGGTCCCCAACCACCAAAACTAAAGTTTACCGATTGTCGCAAGTACTAGCGATGTAAGTCTCAGGTTAAGACCATATACACCTACCCTGATGCGGCCTCCCATAGACACGCAGACATACTACCAATGGGATTCCGCGGGGTCTATCCAGAGCGAAGCTGTTTTCCGTACCATCGGTAAAACACAACCTCCTATCGCACTTGCATAAGTATCCAATACTTAAATATATGAGAACTATGCCGTTGTGCCCTCACAACGTGCACAAGCGCAATACTAGTCTATTCCGCATTATCGATGTCCAGTCTCGATAATACTACGACTAGGGATATTAATGATTAAACCTTTGGGGACTGATACTGTCTCATATCATTCTCAGTCCAGGTACTAATCATATGGACTTTCGCCATTTATAAGTCAAAGTAAATAAATTACAAAACGGCAAAAGGCAATTTCATTATCACATAGTTAATTTTGTACAATAATACAATATCATTTACAAACAGTGACGCTATGGGACATAATGTCTAACAATCTCCCACTTGGCCTATAGCCAGTCACTCAAGCATCTAATACCCGAACTATGTATGTGTCGTTCAAAAACTTGCTGAAGACAGCTTCGTCAGCGGATCTGCAATGTTGTCATCTGATGTGACCTTCTCGACTTTTACATCGCCACGATGTATAATCTCCCGAATCAGATGGTAACGTCGAAGAACATGCTTGGACCGTTGATGAGACCTTGGTTCCTTAGCCTGTGCTATAGCCCCGTTATTGTCACAATACAATGGAACGGGCTCAGCTGCTAACGGAACTACTCCTAATCCGATTAGGAACTTTCGGATCCAAACTGCCTCCTTTGCTGCTTCAGATGCAGCGATGTACTCCGCTTCTGTTGTTGAATCGGCAACAGTATCTTGCTTGGAAGATTTCCAGCTCACTGCTCCGTTATTCAAGCAAAAAATGTACCCGGATTGTGACTTGTAGTCATCCTTGTCGGTTTGGAAACTTGCATCGGTATACCCAGATACCGCAAGTTCTCCACCTCCATAAATTAAGAAAGCATCCTTAGTTCGTTTAAGATACTTAAGGATATTCTTAACTGCTATCCAGTGACCTTCACCTGGATCGGCCTGATAGCGACTGCACATGCTCAAAGCATATGAGACATCAGGTCGTGTACATATCATGGCATACATGATCGATCCGACTGCCGAGGCGAACGGTATCCGACTCATGTGGTCTCTCTCTTCCTGAGTCTTAGGACACATGTCCTTAGACAGAGAGGTACCACGTACCATTGGAACCAATCCCCTCTTGGATTGTTCCATGTTGAATCTCTTCAACACTTTATCAATGTATGTACTCTGGGAGAGTCCAAGCAGCTTTCTAGATCTATCCCTGTAGATCTTTATTCCAAGAATAAAGGCTGCTTCTCCCAGATCTTTCATGGAGAATTTTAATGAAAGCCAAGCTTTCACCGACGTTAGCATGGGAATGTCATTGCCTATAAGCAATACGTCGTCGACATAAAGGACAATAAAAGTAAGTGCTCTCCCACTAACCTTCTTGTATACACAAGGGTCATCTGCGTTTTGCACGAAATCATATTCCTTTATGATCTCATCAAAACGCTGATTCCATGACCGTGATGCTTGCTTCAATCCATAAATGGATCGATTTAACTTGCAAACCTTGTTTGCAAGTCTAGGTACGATAAAACCGTCAGGCTGTTGCATATAAACATCCTCCAAAAGGTTTCCGTTAAGGAAAGCGGTTTTAACGTCCATCTGCCATATCTCGAAGTCGAAATATGCAGCTATTGCAAGCATTATCCGAATGGATTTAATCATGGCAACGGGTGAGAAGGTTTCGTCATAATCAATACCATATTGTTGACGATACCCCTTCGCTACAAGCCTAGCTTTGTACGTTTGTACGTTGCCATCCATGTCGGTCTTCTTCTTGAAGATCCATCTGCATCCAATAGGCTTTACGCCTTCTGGTGCATCAACCAGTGTCCAAACTTGGTTGGCGTACATGGAATCCATCTCGGACTTCATGGCTTCTTGCCATAAAGCGGAATCGATATTTTGTATCGCTTCCTCATACGTAGCCGGCTCATTATCCTCAATAAGATTAATATCTACATGAGGTGAGATCAGGAACCCATACCTCTCAGGTACTGTTCTGACTCTCTCCGACCTACGCGGTCCTTGTGTATGTGAAGTTTGTGGTACAGACTCATCCCGGACGGTCTGTTCTTGTTCCGTCGTTGATTCATTGCCAGGAACAGTATCACTACGATCTTCATCGAGTTCTACTTTCCTCCCACTTACCACTGCATTTATAAAATCCTTCTCAAGGAAAAATGCTTGTAGAGCAACAAATACTTTGTTCTCTTGTGGGTGATAGAAGTAATATCCTTTGGTTTCCCTAGGATATCCAACGAAAAGGCATTTATCAGATTTGGGTTCAAGTTTGGTACCTTCCAAACGTTTAACATATGCCCAGCATCCCCAAATCTTCAGGAAAGAGAAACCCGGTTTCCTTCCTGTCCATATCTCATATGGAGTCTGTTCAACAGACTTCGACGGTACCTTATTCAAAATAAGTATAGCACTGTTTAATGCGTATCCCCAGAAGGATATTGGTAGCTCAGTGCGACTCATCATTGACCTCACCATGTCCAACAAGGTGCGGTTTCTCCGTTCGGACACACCGTTTAATTGCGGTGTTCCAGGAGGAGTCCACTGTGAAAGAATACCATATTCTTTCAAGTAATCTTGAAACTCATAACTTAAGTATTCGCCACCACGGTCTGACCGTAATGTCTTGATACTCTTCCCTGTTTGTTTCTCCACTTCGTGTCGAAACTCTTTGAATTTCTCAAAAGTTTCCGACTTGTGTCTCATAAGATACACATAACCGTAACGAGATGCATCACTGTAAAGGTTACGAAGTAGTGAAATCCACCTCTAGCCTGGCTAGACATGGCCCCGCATACGTCAGTATGAACGAGAGCTAACAGTTCTGTGGCACGTTCACCTTTACCGCTAAAAGGTGATTTAGGCATTTTGCCTAAAAGACAAGATTCGCAGACGTCATATGAATTGGGATCAAATTCGTCCAAGTACCCACTCTTTGAAAGTGTGGATATGCGAGTCTTGTTGATGTGTCCTAGACGACAATGCCACATATAAGCTTCATCTTTTAGATTACTCCTTTTTGAGCCTTTTGTTTGTCATTTTAGGAGATTCATTTATATTCAAAATATAAGACCGTTATTTGCAACAGCTGTGCAAATTTCTGCATCATTTTTATATAAATAACACCCTGTGTCCTGAATACAAAAGTGTAACCCTGCTGGGTTAACAAGGATACAGATATAATATTCCTAGTTAAACTAGGAACAAAATAACAGTTCAAAAGTTTAAGTTCATGCCCTGAGGGCAGTACTAAAACAAAAGTCCCTACGGCCAAAACAGCAACTGGTGTTCCGTTTCCGACCCGTAGATCCATCTCCCCTGATGCCAGCACCCTGCTATCATGCAGATCCTGCACATCAGTACAAATATGAGCACCACAACCAGAATCAAAAATCCAATTTTTAAAACTAGAAGTATTCATATTTATCTCAATAACAAACATACCAGAGGCAATGGCCTTGCCAGCCTTGATATCCTCCCTCTGCACAATGCTCATTCGGCAGTCACGTTTCCAGTGACCCCTCTTGCCGCAGTTGAGGCAGATGTCGCGAGATTTGTCCTTTGGCTTCCTAGAAGCCACTGTCAACTTGCCTTTACCCTTCTTCTTGAACTTCTTCTTCCTTGCACCTCCAATTGCCTTGGGGCCACCCTTTGGCGCATGAGAGGTCAATGCTAAATGCGCCTCGCGCTTGCTCCCCTTTAGGAGTTCCTTTTCGGACTCCTTCAGCACAGACAACAACTCTCCAAGAGTGTCGTCAGTATCCATCAACTTGTAGTTGACTATGATTTGTTTCCAAGTATCAGGAAGTGACTGCAAGATCATATCTATAGTCAGATCAGCCTCCAAGACTATTCCCATATTGGCCAACTCATCAATATCGGCAATCATTTGAGCCCCATGGGCTTCAACTGATGCGCCATCTGTCATCCGGGAGCGGAAGAGTTTCCTTACTAGCTCGTACCTCTTCATCCGCTTATTGGTGCGGTGAAGATCACGCAATCTTGCCATCATGTTATAGGGATCCAAGTCCCTATTCTGGCGTCTGAAATGCTGAGTCATTGCAGCTAGCATAACTGACTGAGCTTGGTCACAATCATCACTATGAGTTTTCCATAACTCTAGCTCCAGTGGCTCAGTGGGTTTAGGCGGGAGAGGTCTCTGAATAGTATACAGTATCCTCTCAGCCCAAAGCACTATCTTGAGGTTCATTTCCCAGTCGGCAAAGTTTGTCCCTTTGAAGACATTATCGCCCATGATTATGTCGCGGATATTACCTTTGCCAGTCATCTTGACAACTATAGTCCAACTATAAAGTCAACGATGTTATGGGTACAGTCAAACTGTTACATAAAAAATAACAATATATTAGTCCAACTAATTATTTAAAAATTGACGAAATAATTTTGAAAGACGCGTAAGGCTAAATATCTGAATGAAATTGCAAATTCAATAATAGCCTCCCACTATTTTCTTCAAGTTTCTAACCCTCTGTAGAGAACTCGGGAAATCGAATTTCCTAGTGGGCTAGGATCCCGTTAAATAACACACAACCTTGACTTTGGCCAATAAAAATTGTATGCTATTTAACATAGGTAGATCTCCATGATCAATTGGATCTCATCCAATTCCATAGATCCGGTTAGGTGGACATCCAAGTCCGAAACATATTATATATGTCAATGTATCTAATACATTTTCCTAACCATATCCTCTGAATCAACTAGGCCTTGGCTTTGGCCAAAAACAAACCTAATGATTCCAGTTAAGCGGACCCATTGACGAGGAAAGTTTCGTAATCAATGTCGTTGGACAAAAGTGATCTTGACTTTGGCCAATAAAAATCACG
Source organism: Zanthoxylum bungeanum (assembly GCA_019454045.1). Taxonomy (NCBI): domain Eukaryota; kingdom Viridiplantae; phylum Streptophyta; class Magnoliopsida; order Sapindales; family Rutaceae; genus Zanthoxylum; species Zanthoxylum bungeanum. Next base: position 12,957 of record SKCR01003135.1, read on the forward strand.
ATTTGGACAAGACACCGATATGCAACAAAACTCTCATGATTCAAGTACATCCTTGATTGACAAAGGTCTTGACTTTGGTCAAAAACAAACCAATGCCAACTTCGGATCTTGAACAAGAACCATTCAATGGAAGGATATTTGCTTAATATAAATAGAGGGATTTTCGCGTAATTGGCAACCAATTTATTTATCTTTGTTAGGTCTCATCATCATACACCCTTAAGCATGCTTCTAAAACATCATAAAGCGCGTAAAGTAAATTAATAGTGATATGCGGATGGATATATAAACAACTTGTTCCTAGAACAAATCACTCCCCTTTCCTCTCCCCGCCGACTATTCTACTTCTACCCAATTACATAACACAATAAGAGAACCTCATTTACATTGAGGGGAATTAGGTGAGAAGAGAATACAAAGAGATAAAGAGATAAGGCTGGACACGCAGGTCCAATTTATAAATTCCAAATTTACAATAATTTCTAAAAATTACCTTTCCCTTCTAATATCCATCCGATATACACTATTCATTCATCACATACATATATATTCAAACAAGACATGCTTTTACAACCAATCTAATCCAATTAATTAGTCTTTGTTAAAGTGATCATCCAATGTTCAAACAACGGTTTGATTTTGCGCGAGTCCAACTCGATTGAGAAGAGTACACAAGGTACGAATTCGCGAATTATATCGAACTACTTATTAAATCTGATTTAATTCGTATTCAATACTAATTCAATTATTTAATTCCAAATTAAATGTTTACACTTTATGTGCTTTAAAGACTTAGATTCTAAATCCAATTCTATTGGGTCTCAAAGCCCAACTAACATCCAATGTTTAATTTAATTCGAGTCAAATGGGCTTTCAATTGATTTATTAAGGCTTGGGCTTTGGTCAATGTGGGTCATACCCAATTACCAAGCCCAAATAAGGAATCACCCTTAAGTGCCATAAAACCAATTTCAAGCCCATAAGGCCAATTAAATTATGAAGCCCATTATATTATATTTGGACTTAATGGAGTGATTTAGGCCCAAATTGGATCCAATCCATTTGGCCCAAATCTACTTGGTCCAACCAAGCCCATTATGCCCAAATACAATATTAAAAACCCAATTAACCAATTAAGCCCATTAATTAAATTTTAATATTCCAAACATTAAAATCCAATTAATTAAAGTGTAATATCAAGATTACATATTAAACCAAATATTCCAATAATACCCATTTAATTTATTAATCATGTATTGTTCAAAATAAATGTCCAACATTAATTTTAACAAAAAATCAACTCCATTAAATGTCTTATGTATTCGGCCAAGGTGAGTTTTTGTGTATCGATTTGTATTTCAATCCGATTGAATTACTAATCTACGTCCCATACACGTTCTAAGTCATCCAATGATCTTATACACAAAAATATCAAACCACTCCAAGTAGTAATACATTCGGTAAGGCATGGATTTGGGGAAAAATCATCCAATGCATTTTTCATGAAATTGATTCCATATAACATCATGTTATACACATGCAAGCATACTTATTAATCAAATTCATAAGAACATGCTTATATCAATTTCATCATGCCATTCGGCCAAGGTGAATATATTGGGGAAAAATCATCCAATGCATTTTTCATAAAATTGATTCCATGTAATATCATTCTATATACATGCAAGCATACTTATTCATCACAAATTTCACAAGAACATGCTTCAATCAATTTATCACACCCCATTCGGCCAAGGTAGAAATTTTGGGAAAAAATCATCCAATGCATTTTTCATAAAATTGATTTCATATAAGTCATTTAACATACATATAAGCATACTCATTAATCAAATTTCATAAGAACAGGCTTCAATCAATTTTACCCAAATTTTAACCTAAAGTATTTCATGCTTAAACCTAGCTCAATGATACCATTGTTGGTTTCTATAATATGTCCCAAACAAAGATTAAGCATGTGAAATACTATAAAGAATATAATATAAACATGAAGTATGGCGGAATCATACTTACAATGCCTTGTGATGAAGAAGATGATCAAATGGTAGAAGCTCCAAGTGGTGGAGGATTCGGCCAAGAGGAGGAAAAGACTTGAAGCTCCAAGCTTTTGTGTATTCCAAGCTCTTTGATGGTTTCCCTATCACCTCTTTGATTCCTTGCTTGTGCTAGCAAAAATGGAGAAATGGAAGATCAAATCTTCCTTGCCCTTGTCAATGGAGTTTCTCGGCATTTGAGAGAGAAGAGAGAATTTTTGTGTAAAGTCTTGATTAATTAATTTTTGTATTACCAAAAATCAATTTATATTTATGTTATAATTTATTAATTAATAATAAATCTATGACATAAACCATGCAATGGCTTAGAGTGTCAAACACTCAAACTCCATGCAAGCCTTTGAGTGAAATGCACACTATCACCATGCAATGCCTTAGAGTGTTTTGTACACTATTAACATGCAATGCCTTATAATAAAATAATGCATATGACAAGTGTCATGTGGGCCCCACACGTTTCCCAATGAAAGTGGGCCCACGTCCACTCACGCGTTCGGGTTCGATATTTCCGAAATACCGATCTAGCGTCGCGACGTTAATTAAATCGGATTTAAATAAATAATCGCTCCTAGCGAAATTATTATTTACGTCGCTTACGAATTAATTCTCAATAACTCGTACGCCCAATTAAAAAAAATCTAATTTTAATTTCGCGTCGAAATCGAATTTCGATTATTATATCGAATATAATATTTTTATCGATTAATTCCAAATTAATCGTTCTCTCTCTAAATAAGGCACTTTATCCAAGATAAAGTTTCTCCGCGCAATTAATCCAAGATTAATTAAGTCCGAATCAAATATCATAGGTGAATCTTCAGGAAGCGACCGACCCAAGAGATCTCCGGATATTTGGGCAGTAAATACGGTCGTCGGATAATCCGAACACGTACGTACCTCGTACTACGTCTTTACCGATTCACAAGACAAGGTTGGCTTCTAGCAAAGCGCCATGCCTACCCAATTCTCCAGAAATATTCTTATAGGAATATAAGATCTGTATCAGGCGTAGTATACCGTAGTATTGCGTACATCGATCCAGTATCGGATGGTCCACATGCTAGGCCTGGGGCTGGAGATGTGTCTGCCCCGTACGAAACATATATCGGACATCAAGCAACTAGTCTCTTTAAATCGGACAATCCTGACCTTGTCACATTGTCCCGACGGTTGCAACCTTTTATAGAGTACTAGTTCTGTGTCCTGCGTGATCATCACCTCCATATGTCTGAAGCGATACTTCCATGACATTACACATCCAACACATACACTACGATCGTAACTCGATAAACCCAAAGAGGTGTACACAGAACCGGTTAAGGTCCCCAACCACCAAAACTAAAGTTTACCGATTGTCGCAAGTACTAGCGATGTAAGTCTCAGGTTAAGACCATATACACCTACCCTGATGCGGCCTCCCATAGACACGCAGACATACTACCAATGGGATTCCGCGGGGTCTATCCAGAGCGAAGCTGTTTTCCGTACCATCGGTAAAAAACAACCTCCTATCGCACTTGCATAAGTATCCAATATTAAATATATGAGAAACTATGCCGTTGTGCCCTCACAACGTGCACAAGCGCAATACTAGTCTATTCCGCATTATCGATGTCCAGTCTCGATAATACTACGACTAGGGATATTTATGATTAAACCTTGGGGACTGATACCGTCTCATATCATTCTCAGTCCAGGTACTAATCATATGGACTTTCGCCATTTATAAGTCAAAGTAAATAAATTTACAAAACGGCAAAAGGCAATTTCATTATCACATAGTTAATTTTGTACAATAATACAATATCATGTACAAACAGTGACGCTATGGACATAATGTCTAACATATGTTTAGGACTTGGATGTCCACCCTACTGGATCTAGGAGTTGGATTAGATCCAATTGATCTTAGAGATCTACCTAGTTAATTATCATACAATTTGTTGGCCAAAGTCAAGTTGTGTGATATTTACCGGGATCCTAGCCCACTAGGAAACACACAGTTTCCCGAGTATCGACAGAGGGTTAGAGGCTCGACGAAAAATAGTGGGAGGCAAGTATTGAATTTGCAACATTCGTTCGATACTGCTAAACGCGCTCATCTATATTTTACTCGTCATATTAATCAAAAGTATTAGTTGGACTAATTTTTATGTTGTTTTAAAGATATATATAAGTTGGACTATATACAAACTCATTCATATGTAGTTGATTTTATAATTGGATTATAGTAATCAATATAATTGAATTAAAATATAGTTGATTTTATAATTAGATTTAGTAATCATATTAAAATTATAGTTGATTAAATAATTGGATTATTGTAATCATTATAATAAATAGTACCTTATTAAATTGATTAAATAGTTTGACTATTTGAAATCAAGAAAGAATTGAAAAGTTGAATATTTAAAATATATAATCATTGGATTAAATGCTTTAAATGATTTAATTTTCATATTGGGAATAAATAATAGGTTATTTATTTGATAAAATAACTTATTATGACTAAGCCCATAATTAGCAAATAGTAGAGAGCATAAATCTTTGGAAATTTATGTGATGATGACTTTAGTGCTTAATTAATATACTTACAATAAATCTATCTTTAGATTTAAAAGTATTAAAATTGCAATTAATTGACCATTCTAGTGGAGAAAATCAAAGTTTGCAATTGGGCAGTAGCACAAGGTGCACATCATTTCGATATTCTAAAACCCAAGGCTTGGCCAAAGGTTTGTGAAATATTGAAAAGGTAATTGACATATCCCAAAGTGACTACCATTTGGATATGGAAGACACGAAGGAATTAAAGATAGGGCGAGGCTCTAACTTTAAAATATTTGTCAAAGTTATGTTTACTACTAGTATTGAAATTGGATTTTAAATACTTAGTGTGGTACATTATATATATGTTATATGACGTTCAGAATCCGCTGTGAGCTGGATACTGGCTTCAAGCCGAGATTTCTCTGCGAATAGAAACGGGACGAAAGTCGCTGTTTAGACCGTAGATACCTAAGTTTAGGAACTACCTTTGGGTATGTACTTAAATTAGGAAATGTTATAATGTAACTAGTTTGACTAAGACATTATCTTTATATCAGTTGTTAATCCGTTGCGGATAAAACCTTTATATTTATAGACACTAAAGTGTTTCATTATATAAAGATGATACTGAGATAATACATTGGATGTAAATAACAGAATTTATATTTTGAATATAAATAAAATCTCAAACATATAAATGACAAATAATAGCTCAAATTGATTTGATCAATAGAGACTTATTTGTGGCATTGTTGTCTAGGACACAATTAAAGAAGACTCGTATATCCACACTTTTATAAGAGTGGGTACTAGGACTGATTTGACTATTCAAATAAGGTCACGAATCTAGTTTTTTAGGTAAAAACCTAAAATACTATTTACTTGGTAATAGTAAAAGTGCCACCGATCTGTTAGCCCTTTCATGGTGAAGTAAGTGGGCCCATATCTAGCTAGGCTAGATGTGAACATGAATATTTCGTGACCTTAACGGATGTGACTCACGTTGTGTTATGTGTTTCTTTTGAAGAACACAGATCGGAAACTTTAGAGTTTCGACACGAAGAACAAACAGATCGGCTATAGTGTTATTCCGCCACGGTAAGACCGAAATGGAAAATACTTAAGCAGTAAGTTTCATATATAAATGAAAGAGTACGGTGTTCTTTCATGTGAGGACTCCTCCCGAGACACGTTAGTTAGACGGTGTGTCCGAACCAAAAACCGAATTTTGTTGGACATGATAAGGTTTATCACGAGTCGCTCTGAGCTACTATTTCCTTCTACAGGATATGTATTAACAGTGCAAAACTTATTTAGAATAAGGTTCCATATAAATCTGTTTGACAGATATCATATAGGATATGAACAGGGAAGAAACGAGGTTTCTCATTCCTGATAATTGGGTATGTCAGGCATAAGTTTGGATGATACCAAACTAAGGACCCAAATTGGATAATGCCAATATAGGTTATCCTAAGGGAAACCTTAAGTATAGTACTTATAAATCTCACATGAGAACAATGCAATTTTGCTCACCATGCCATGCGGTTTTCCTGAGAGAATACCGATATGCAGTGGTTAGTGGGAGGATAGTGATACTCGATGAAAATCGGAGTAATACTGTTCATAGCACGAAGTCCTTAATGGAACACAAACAATTTATCTATGATGAATCTGTACCATTAATCTTCAAATACACAAGAAACTGGGTAGATCGGATAGAGTCAGAAAACAACCTAGGGTATGGGTTTCTGATCTAACCTCATTAAGATGTCAATCTTATGGAGGTGTACCATCCGACTACGTTATGAGGAAGTGATACGAGGTATCGACTCCCTGTTATGGCAAAGTGCCATGAGTCCGAAATGGATTCCATGTATAACGACTATTATGGATACTAGTTGTTGTACCACAAGGCGTTGTGCCTATGGTACATTATACGTCTTCAAGGAAGACATACATGGATGACAACATACCAACTTACAAAGCTAGGCTTTTGACGGAAAGGTATCGTTATCAACATTGTGTTAATAACGGTTCAACCTTTTTACCTGTTGCCATGGTAAGTCCATTTTGAAGATGCTTGTTGATAACTGTATATTTCATTTATGAAATATGTCAGTTACAAATCAAAATCGCTTTCCTGAAAAGGAAACCTTTTGGAGATGTTACAACATCCTGACGATTTTGTATAACCGACAACAAAGGTTTGCGGGTTATTCGATCCATGTTTGGATCAAAGCAAGCATAAGGTTCTTGGAACTGACGTTTTGAAATAATCATAATGGTTTATGATTTAACTCAAAACGAATAATTCTTGTGTATATAGGAGGTTAGTGGAGAGCGCACTGACAGTGAAATTCCCATAAAGCAATTGGTGAAAGCTTGGCTTTCATAGATATTCTTTCAATAGAAATTCTCCGTAGAATTCTGGGGAGTAACAACTTTATTCAGGGAATAAAGATCTACTGGATAGATTTGGAGTTGTTAACACTCTCTGGGAAATTGTACATTTAAAATGTACTTGATTGGGTGTCTCATACGCTTCGAGCATATGGAGTCACGATCAAGTTAATCCAAGTGATAGTCACTGGATTAAAGATTCAGAACATCTGTTAGTATCGGAGAGAACTAAAGATGTTGTCTTAAACTATGGAGAAGGAGAACTTGAAGTGACTGGGATCACTACACTAAGCAGTTTCCAAACGATTAAATACTACGGTACTATAAAGTTTGAATAACAGGGACAGTGAGCTGGAAATATTCCGAGCAAGATAACTGTTGCCGAATAAACAACAAATGTGGATTATTGCTGCAGCTGAGGCAGCAATCGAAGCCATTTGGATCGATAATAAATCTAATTAGATTAGATATAATTCTGTTAGCAGCTGAGCTAGACGTCAGCACAGGCTAAAGGAATTAAAGGTCTCATCAACGATCCAGATATATACTTCTATATATCTGATTCGTTGGATCATCATCGTGGCGATGTGATGATCGTGTAAATCGCGTCAGACGATAATTAAGCAAATCCGCTGACGAAAACCTTTCCTCAGCAATTTGAGCGAATTGTACATAGTTCGGGTGTAGACACTCGAGTGACTGCTATGTGCCAAGTGGGAGATTGTTGGACAAAATGACCCATAGTGTCACTATTTGCACAGATCATTGTGTTGTGTAGCAAATTAACTATGTGACAAGGAAATTGCACTCTCATCATTTGTGATTAGATCACCATAGATATATAAATGAAGAGAGGTCCCTATGATTAGTTCCTGGATTGAGATGATATGAGACAGTATCAGTCCACAAAGGATTAATCATTAAATATCCCTAGCCGTAGTATTATCGAGACTGGACATCGATAATGCGGAATAGGCTAGTATTGCACTTGTGTGCGTTGTGAGGGCACAACGGCATAGTTCTCATATATATAAGTGTTGGATACTTATGCAAGTGCGATAGGAGGTCGTGTTTCACCGATGGTACGGGAAACAGCTTCGCTCTGGATAGACCCTCGGAATCCCATTGGTATTATGAATATGTGTCTATGGGAGGCCGAAATCAAGGTAGGTGTGTATAGTCTTAACCTGAGACTTACATCGCTAATGCTTACGACAATCGATATACTTTAGTTGAGGTCGTCTAGGACTGTAACCGGTTCTGTGTACGCCATGCCGGGTATATTGAGAATCGTAGTGTATTGGATGTGATGTCAAGACGGAAGTATCACTCCAGTCATAGTGGAGATGATGTCACGCAGGATACGGTATTAGTGCTCTTAAGTGATGCGCATCCAATCGTGATATTATGACCAGGTCATGAATATCCGATTATAGAGACTAGTTACCAGACATCCGATATGTGTTTCGGACGGGGCAGACACTTATCCAGCCCCAGCCCTAGCACGTGACTATCCGATACTGGGCCGATATGCACAATACATTAGTATACTACGCTTGATACAGATCTTAATATTCTTTAATGGATATGTCCGGAGAATTAGGTAGACTTGGTGCTTTGCTAAGGAGTCGACCTTGTCTCGAAATCGGTAGAACGTAGTACTTGGTACGTACGTGATTCGGATACTCCGACGACCGTATTTACTGCCAGATTATCCGGGGATCTCATGGGTCGCTTCCCGATAATCCACCGATGACGCACAACTCGCACTCTTGAATAATCTGGGATTATAATAGAAGAGAGAGAAAATTAATCTAGGATTAATAACGGAGATATTTTAATCCGGGATAAAATGTCGTCTAAAGAGAGAGAACGATTAATTGGAATTGATCGATGTATTAATATATTCGATATATTAGACGAAATTAGATTTCGACGCGGAATTAAAATTAGATTTTAATTCGGGCAAACGAGTTAATTTAGAATTAATTCGTTAGCGACGTAAATAATAATTTCGCCAGGCGCAATTATTTATTTAAATTCGATTGAATTAACGTCGCGACGTAAGCTCGGTATTTCGGAAATATCGAACCCCGAACGCGTGAGTGCACGTGGGCCCACTTTCATTTGGAACGTGTGGGGCCACACATGACACATGTCATTCTAATGCTTTGCATGTAGATTGTGTACATTGCACTCAATGTGCATTGCATGGAGTTTGAGTGTTGACACTCTAAGCCATTGCATGTTATGTGTCATAATTTTATTATTAATTTAATAAATATTATGGCATAAATATAAATTGATTTTGGTAAATCATTTTTTAACTTAAACACAATTTTATCTCTCTCAAATTCTCTCTTCTCTCACGCCCAAATGAAAGATTGGGACTGGTTTTGGAAGCCAAAACCGTGAGCAAGGGAAGCCAAGAGTTGGGTTTTCATCATGGTGAAAACCGCAAGTGCTAGCACACTACGAGTCTTGCGAAGGTGGTAGGGAGGTTCGACCATGAGGCGGGACTCATCCGATGGAGTTGGGAGCTTCGTTTTTAGACCTAAACTTCCAAGACATTGAGCATGGACTGGTTGCAGTAAGCTTACCAAGGCAGTGCGTTTTTGGGCATGATTCGTCTTCAAATCGACTAACGATCAATGTAAGTATTCCGCTATCTTCATTGGTGTATTCATGCATTATTTCATGTCTTGATTTGATCTTGGGACCTTAGATTTACAACATGCATCGACTCATGTCCAACTGAAGGAGAACCCAGTGGGGCCACTCAATTAGATGAATGATTGACGAATTAATTAAATTACTTCGATAAAAATCCAAAGACAATTAATGTTTAATCGGTAATGTTAAAATATTTCCTTGTGTGGACGCGCTAGTACCTACTCACTCGGGAAATATTCTGGTTATTTTAGAAATATATCCCAAATATGATTTGTCGACAGTTAAGAGACAAATAAAGTAATTTTAGTTTTTTGTCACAAGTAATAAGAATTAATAATTAACTAAATATTTAATTAATTTATTAATTATTATTATTATTTTAGTAATTAATTTCATTATTCTTATTATTTTAATGTTTATTGGATAAGCATTAGATATGACATATAATATCCAAGTAATTTGGCATGTGTGGCTAATTGTTAGCCAATATTATAAACTTAAAATTTTGACCAAAAAATTTACCATTTTTTTATTGCCTCTCTTGGCCTTGTGATGTGGGGTTGGTTTTAATTTTGGCATATGCCATTTTTGAAATGGAGAGTCCAAACCACTCTTTAGACCTGGCCATCGGTCCGGTTCGGTTCAGAAGTGGAACCGAACAAGAGGATTCCCGGTTCCACTCTTGTGGAACTGGAACCGAACCGAAGAACCGAACCGACTAGATAATTTCGGTTCGGTTCCGGCTCCAAATTTTTTTCATAATTTTAAAAAATAGAAATTAAATTTTAAAGAAATTTATAATTGGATATTATTATCAAATAAATATAATAAAAAAATTTATTTATTTGAATTTTAATAAATTAAATTAAATTTTTAAATTAAAAATAAAATAAAATTTTAAATTCCGGTTGGAACCGAACAGTTCCAACGGTTTGACTAGGGTTGGAACCTTAACCGATCTGTACGGAATCGGTTCTGGTTCCGATTCAATTTCGGTTCTGAACCGGAACCGTGACAGGGTCTACCATTCTTTATCGAATGAAGAAAGATGAATGAAAGTTGTTTTCATTCATTTTTTGAAAATGGAAAATGAAAAAGGCCATTCGGCCACTTTTTGAAATGGTTTCAAATTAATCATGTGAAAATTATTTTTCATAAGCTTCAATCATATCCCAAAATTTATAACCGGAAATTTCTGTAACACCCCAATAATTTTGATGACTACTATGTTATACATGGCATAATACATGATATAAATCATACTCAAGCATGTATGCGCTTGTGGAATTACATTTCGGACCTTTGATGAATCCTTTACAGTTTCAATACGAAATTCTTTCCGGTTCTACCCCTGACGCCCCTAAGTATTTGGGCCATAATAATTTCATACGATCACCGATTTTTTTGAATTTATGTCCTTGAAAAGATAAGACTAAGACTATAACTTTCGTGTTGGAAATTTTTTCAAATTCGAAGGCAAGTCAAAAATCATGATTATCGTGGCTACTATAGTAAATTTCGAGAATTGCCTAGATTGAGTGATGTGGCACAATCTTAGCCACTTATTTCATTACAAAAATCAGCCTCTTCCTAAAATAGGGACTATTCATTCATCCCTCCCACTTCTCGAAAAACGTGAGCAAGCATTAAGAAGTTCTCTAAAATTTTCTCTCCTTCTCACACACCATTTTGAAGTAACGAGTGATGATTCCAATTCCACACCACTCATGCGAATATAGACAATAAAAGACAGTGTCATAACTTATAGTAGTAAAAAGAAGAAATAAGCTCGAGCAATGATAAAATATTTGGTAAGACCTAAGCAAGATTCCCTACTCTCCTCAGAAAATTCTTTCAAATAGATCCAATAGCCTTTGAGTACCTCATATAGACAGCAAGTTTCCCAAATAATGAAGATAGTCAGAAAGATAAAAGAAACAAAAAATCTGATTTAGTTATGGAAATTCCTTATAGACTTGAGATTCCAAAAAGGACGTATAGATTCTAGACACCCAAACCCAGGCTCATAAGCAAGTAATATGAATGTCGTAAGGAAAAATGACTAGTTGTCTTAACCAAGGAATCTGATATGGATAAGACCCTGACCTACTCAGATTTTAACCCGTCAGTAATACCAGTTGAGAAAACTATCCTGACGGAGTCTATCTCATACCTATTTTAATATTAGTAATAGACTCTATCAGAACAAAGAATACCAGAACGAGAACGCCTACGTCCGTTGAGATGTGAAATTATTACCCTATACTTAGCTAGTATAGATAAAGATAACATAAGGAAGCACGATGATGGTATATCCTAAAACAGAGATAGAAAATACTGAGAGATAGATCACCCAGAAAACGCCCAAGGAAGTTTCCGAAGCTAGAAAGAAGAGAACCCAGTATAATTCAAGAATCTAGGCAAGTCAGCACAAAGCTTATACTACTAGTAGAAGTCCACAGAATAGACCAAACATAGTATAAACCCATACAGACGTAAGAAATAAGCTTATTAGATTGGAGACACTCAAGAGTCAATGAAAGTACTAGTACGGAAAATAAGATTAAATGTCATAGTTGTAGCCTATAGCAAGAGCATAGGTCTAGAAAGTAGTCAATAAGAATGAACCACCACTAGCCTTGACAGCACAGCTTAGAGCCAAGAGATAGGTTATGGAGGTGAATAATATAGAAGGATGCGGAGAGTAACAAGGAAGTTTAGTACATATTGTACATATATAACGTATCTTGAAGGCAGTAACGTAAATGGATGGCTCAAAATAGTTGATAAAAGTTTTAGAACCCTAAGGTATGGAGAAATTGATATGGACCACAACAAAACGAATGATAACTCTTCTCCCCAGTAGCCATACTCTAGTAAATATATAGACACCTAACCAGACCATCATTGAGTTTAAACAATTAACAGTAATGTGTATTCTCATATCTTTATTGAAAGCATGTATTCACCCCCCCCCCCAAACTTAGAGCCAAGTAATGATTTGAACAAGTAAAGAAGAGCATCTGATAGGATAGACAAGTCATAAAACAACAAGAAAATTGAACCAATAAGTTCAACAGAACCTAGATAGGAAACATAAGATAGCAATATTTTATATGAGATAAAATAATTTGAATTCACAGTAATTCTAGCCAAATTTAGAAAGTGATAACCTGCCCTATCAAAGAATTGATAGCCTTTAAGGAAGTAAAGGCTCAAAAGAGTAAGGAATCAGAGTAAGCAATGCATATAACGATCCTCAGAAGTAAGACATACGACTTGTATAGAGCTTCCCACCATACTAGAGAGGAATAAATTAGCAAGAGAGCACTATCCAAACTAAAAGTTTAACAGTGATACCATAACATGTCGTAGAATATGGAGCTTCTAAAGAAGTACTGACTTAAGAGGTTCAAGAAACTGAGATGAGGAAGAAATCTAAGTAACATAGTAAAAACTTCGTAAGGAGGAATAAAAAATAGAGTATGGTAGGATTTGGAGAGAGCATTAGCCTTAAAGAGATTCTCAGTAAATGACAGTATGACCAATAGTCGGAAATAAATCAAAAGTAAGGTATAAAGAGGGAACTCAAATAGTTCCTAGCAGTAGTACCTTAGTGTGGGAGCCAATATCAAATGTTTGAATAAGGGAATCCCAGGATTATAAATATGCAGCATGTGCGACTGCAACACGCATAACTTGTGAGAGACCACTAAAATCGAAAAAGACATTCGGACCAGCCCCACCCACCCAACCCTCATTAAAAAACAGTAGTAATCATGGACCTCGATTTTTGTCCGGATGATGTTCCCAGAAACAAGTGAATTTATGGTGTACTATAGCATCCTATAAGGTAGGGTAAGAGACATTTAAAAGATAATATCCTTCGGGTGAGAAGACCGAGACATAAAACACAGAAACTTCAGATATAGTATAACAACAGAAGAGAAGAGGAAAAGAACTTTAAGTAAAAGATTTAGAATGGGATGAACTCTAGATAAAAGATGAAAGGAATAAGCATTAGCCAAATAATGACATGAATACATGAGTAACAGTGTTAGACATAACTAAGGACATATAACAAATGACTTTACCATTTATAAATTGATGAGGAATGGAATCAACGGAATATATTGTGGAAGGTTTAGCAGCAAGCCCTTAGGCGCTAGTATAAGACCAACGTTCTATTAAATATAGATTGGAGGAAAGATAACGAGTATAGCCTATATGTTTCCCTTCGTAACGCAACGTTGTAATAAGGCTTAAGATGATTTGAAACAATTTATTGAAGTATAACGTAAAAAGAGCCAAGGAAACTAAGTATACGAATGTTGTTAAGACCAGGACAACACCTGATATAATAAGACTATAGGAATAATTGGAAATGGGATATTCTAGAGTGAAAACAGGCAAATAAAAAAAATTCAGTGTAAAAGATGGTTAACCAGATTTATACTAGCAACGAATTTAAAGGTACGAAAAGAATATGAACGTTAACTAGAACCGAGGCACCAACGTCGATGTTAATAGTAAGAGATACAGCCTAAGCACAAGTAGAAGGACCTCCAGGAAGTCTGCCAAGAATCAATATCATGAATATAAGAGGCATCGGTAGATAACAATAGTAAGTTAGAAGTACATGAAGAATTTAATCATGAAATATGAGGCCTAAGCCCAATAGATCTTCGAGCCATAACGTTTGAGCCATAAGTTAGAAGTACATGAAGAATTTACTCACGATGGCCCTTAGTATTTGAGCCATAACGTTTTCATAAGATCTTCGAGTTTTATCAATTTTATATCGTTAGAAAGCTATGACTGAGACCTACAACTTCCGCGTTGGATATTTTTCCTAATTCGAATCAGAAGCAAGTCAAAAATCATAATTATCGTGGCAGTGACAGTAAATTTTGAGAACGGCCTAGATTGAGTGATGTGGCACAATCTTAGCCACTCATTTCAATACAAAAATTAGTCATCTCCCTATAAATAAAGGATTATTCATACATCCATCTCACTTCACGAAAAATATGAGCAAGTATTAAGATGTAATCTCAAATTTTCTCTCATCCTCCCACCATTTTGAAGTAACAAGTGATGATTCCAGGCACATCTCATGCGAAATTATCTGTAGGAACCGCAATCTTTCTTGACAAAGTGGAGTAGTGCCAGCCAGATTCCAAATCGGTGAGTGGACTTTTTCTTCCCAATATGATATTTACTTATTTGTTTTGATTTGGAACTTAATTTTAAGCATGTTAGGGCATTAGCCAAATTGATTTCAAGTATTTTATGAATTAGTATATTTAAGAAAGTTTTGATTCTAAAGGCATGATTTTTTTTATGATTTTTAGAGACAATGGGGAAAAATCCACCTCATATGTGACATATGGAATTGACAGACACAGATGACGTGTGCACACGTAGTTTAGGATTATGGGGATGGCGATACATAACATCTATAGATCCTAGATTTCAAGGTTAGGGGATGGTGATATGTAACGCCCCTAGACCCTTGATTCAAGGACATGATGGTGGCATGCTTTGGGGGACGATGAGATGTAACATCCCAATGACATGGATTTGCGTACATGGCTCTAGTTCAGTGGCTTGGGGGACTACGAAACGTAACGCCCCAAGACCACTAGTTAGGCGTATGGGGGGATAATGATACATAATGCCCCCATGTGTCAAGTTTTCTACGGATCTTCAGATATATGGTTTTCAGATATAGCAATTTTATAACAGAGTTTCAGCAGAAAAACTTTTATGAAATAGTTTTAAAAGGAATTTATTTTTACAGAAAGATCACAAAGCTTTATAGACAGAAAGAATTTCCAGAAAAGTTTCACAATAAGAGAATTATTTTAGATAAGAAAGAGTTTTCAGAAAAAATCAGTTTTCTAGAAAGGTTTTCCATTTCAGAACCATGGATTTTTCATAAAAGCATCATAGTTTCTGTTTTTAAATTGTACACTCACTAGGTCATTCAAACGATCTAACCCCCTCTCCCAGTATTTATCTTTTGTAGGTACCCGGAGGATGAGCTCGAGAGGATGGACACTGATGGCAGTATTAGGGTGTTCGGGTCCATGAGGTCAAGTCAAAGACACAATTTAGTCAGAGTCGAAGTAAAGTCATGTATCAAACATTGTGTATGGGAGATATTGTGTGTGTAATAAGTTAAGGTGTCCAAGACAGAATTATAAAATGTAATATATTTGAGTACACAGTTGTGAGTATAAAGTTTTATTCTATGTTGTTGAGTTGGGCAATGGTCTCTATGCATGAATTTGTATTTTGAAATGAGATTAGTAGTGTTAATCATAGACAGAAAGTAAGAGGCTCATGGGGATAGATCGGCCTATTCCCTGCCGGTAGCATCTCCAAAAGGGAGATGTTACAATTTTGTCAACTGATTCGGTGTGTGGATAAACCGGGAGGTAATTGGAGACGATTCACTTTTAGATTAAGCTCATGGAAGGTATACTCGCGTTATACTCTTCATTACATACATATATATGTGTTTCTTTTAATTGTTGAAAGAAAAAATTTAAAAATCCATTTGAGTTGGAGATGATCCTCTGCGGCGATTTCAGCACGGTTCATTCTACGACCATAGTCGCGGGAAGGGAAAATTATTTGCCCACTTTCAAGTGGTATCAGAGCCATGGTCATTTCTATTATTTTAAAGTGATTTATATGTATAAAAGTTAATTTGTATTGATTAAATAAGTTTTGGGAGTTGTTAATATTTTGGTTGTGAAAATAATTATAATTTTATGTATTTTATGCTCTAATAATGTTATTTGATAATATTATTAAAAATATTGAATAATTTATAATTACGGTATTTTATGCATATTTATATCCATGTATAATCACATGATGATAATAATTGTTATTGATGTATAGATTTAAAATTCAAAAGTTGAGATATGCATGAACATGAAAATAGTATGATAAAAATGATGATTTTAGAAGTAAAAACGCATAATTTCATTAAAATTAGTTTTTATGATTTTATGTATTTTTTATGCATAAATATGTTTGTTTATGTTTTAAGGGTAGTTTGTTAGAAATTAAAATTTTGTTGGATGGCACATTTGGTCATTTATGTGCAACTCTCGGCAATTGCATTGTTTGAGCAGTAGCATTGTTAGTAATTTCCCATGAACTCTCGCTGAATACAGTGTTGGGGAGTTGGGAAGCAACTCGCTGGTGCATGCGCTTCATGTGCGAGCACGCCTGCTGGCGGGCGCACACGTGAATCGCTGAGCTGTAGGCGCAACAGTTGTTGGATATATGCCTTAGATCCAATATGGATAAATATGTAATTTATATTATTACATTGATTAATAAAATTTGGCAGTTTATTTATAAGTATTATCCATAAGTAAATTTGACTACTTGTAAAATAAAGTCCTTAGAATGACGATTAAATAAATTAAATTAGTTTAATTTATGAGATCTAATCATTCTTAAATATTTCCGATCGTAGGATTATCAACACATGACATTGATAAATCCAGTTTAGATCGGCATATGTTATGGCAGCTTCCATATCGAAGGAAGATAGCTGATCTCATAAGCTACTAGTGAAGATGTGCACTTAGTCTAGCATATGGATGCTTGTTGAAGAACAAGTACATCGAACTGACCCACTTGAGAACCCATATGGAGTGTTATCCACATGTCTATTGGATTTCTCTTAGTAACGATAGTATGAATGATCCTTAGACTTGAGGTCTCCATGGTATTTTGTATGTGGATCATATATTTTTTGACATTACACCTCCAAAATCCATAGCGAGAATGCGCATAGGGTAATGATTGGGCAATATGAAAAGCGCACGAAGATAGTGAGTGATCAATAAAGGATTCGCCGCTCTGGATTGTTAGTTTGTCCAAGACATCCCAAGGTCTCTTAAACATGATTCTAGTGTGAATAATCAAGTGAGTTGCGGAAAAAACTTACATTGATCAAATTAGAAAATTCAAAACTTTTTTTGAATGGATGGAAGCTCCAAGCTTAAAAATGAATTCCAAACTCAAGGGTGAGTTTCCTTAACACCTTAATTTGATTACTTAAGTGCTAGCTTTGAACAACTTTTGAAGCAAAATTTGTCTATGGAGGAGAAGCAACTCTCAACCAAGGAGAAGGAAGAGAGATGAAGTTTTTGTGATATTTTTCAATCTTGTCCAAGAAGCTTTAGATGTGTGTGAGATTGCATTAATTGTAGCCAACCACATCCATCACATGTCAAACAAGTTGATGTAAGTAAAGTGGGTCCCACCACTTTAAATTCAAAATTTGAGTTCGCTTCTCCAACATACAACTAAGCTTTGGGCCCGGATTCGTTTAATCCGACTAAATGAATTTTCCTTCACTAAATAATTAAATCCAATTTAATTAAATAATTTTGCGAGTATGCCTCGCAAAATTATTACGAAAGTCGCTTATTCGTAATTCTAAATTAATTCGTTCGCTCGAATTAATTCTAAATTAATTCGTTCGCTCGAATTAATTCTAAATTAATTCGTTCGCTTGAATTAAAATCCAATTTTAATTCCGTATTGAAATCCAATTTTAATTCATATATCCGATATATTATTTTAGCCTAATTAAATAAATTAAATAGTAAAATCCAATTTAACTAATAAATTTACATTGCCGATTAATTCCAAAATAATCGCGTTCTCTCTTCTAGACGAATTTAAACCCAGATAAATTCTTGCCATAATTAATCCCAGATTAATTTTCTCTCTCATAATTAATTCCTGATTAATTCTGTTTGAGTCAAATGTCATCTGTGAATCTTTGGGAAGCGACCCAAGAGATCCCTGGATATGTTGACAGTAAATACGGTTGTCGGACTATCTGACTCGTGCGTACCGCGTACCATGTTCTCACCGATTTACAAGACATGGTTGGCTTCTAGCAAAGCATCGTGCCTACCCAATTCTCCAGAAATATTCAATGAAGAATATATCATTTGTATCAGGCGTAGTATACAAAGTATTGTGTAATACGATCCAGTATTGGATGTCACATACTAGGCCTAATGTGTTAGTGTCCTAGACATGCCAAGGATCTTTAAGATATGATTAGTGTGTGAATTATCAAGTATAAGTTGCGGAAAAAACTTACATTGATCTGTTTTAGGATTTCAAAAATTCCATGGATGTAGAAGCTCCAAGCCCTCCTTTTGAGTTCCAAACTCTTGGGTGAGTTTCCTTATCACCTTTCTTTAACTCCTTATGTGCTAGCTTTGAAGAATTTTTGCAACAAAAATTCAAGAACAAAGAAGAGGGTTCACGGCAATAAGAGAGGGAGAGGATGAGTGAATAGTATATTTGTGTTTTCCAAAAACATAATACTTATCTTGACTTCCAAAGTTGGTTTAAGTGTGTAGTTGTGAAGTTAATGCCACATTTACTTTTCAACTACTTACATCACAAATAGTGACAAGTTGATATAAGTCATGGATCCCACCCATTAAATTCCAAATTTAATTGGCACACACAACACGACTTTGGGCCCGGTTTCGTTTAATCCAATTAAATGAATTTTCCATTGCTAAATAATTAAATCCAATTTAATTAAATAATAATGCCTAGCAAAATTATTACGAAAGTCGCTTACGAATTAATTCCAAATTAATTCATTCGCTTGAATTAAAATCCAATTTTTAATTCCGTATTGAAATCCAATTTCAATTAATATATCAGATATATTATTTTAGCCCAAATAAATAAATTAAATAGTAAAATCCAATTTAACTATTAAATTTACTTTGCCGATTAATTCCAAATTAATTGCGTTCTCTCTTCTAGTCGAATTAATCCCAGATTAATTTTTTCTCTCATGATTAATCCCAGATTAATTTTGTTCGAGACAAATGTCATCGATGAAAACCAAAGTATCAGTTCTATATCCCTGCGTATCAGTTCTATATCCCTGCGTGATCATCATCTCCATATGACTGAAGTGATACTTCCATCTTGACATCACACCCAATACACTACGATTCTAAGTATACCCAGAAGAGGTGTACACAGAACCAGTTAAAGTTCCGAATGACCAAAACCAAAGTATACTGATTGTCGCAAGTATTGGCGATGCAAGTCTCAGGTTAAGACCCTGATTCGGATTCCCATAAACACATAGTCATACTACTAATGGGATCTTGAGGGGTCTATCCAGAGCGAAGCTGTTCCCGGTTCAACGGCTAACAGAACCTCATATCACACTTGCATAAGTATCCAATACTTAAATATATGAGAACTATGTCGTTAAGCTTCCATAACGCGCACAAGTGTAATACTAGTCTATTCCGCATTATTGATGTCTGGTCTCGACAATACTACGACTAGGGATATTTAAGGATTAAACCTTTCGTGGATTAATAATGTCTCATATCTTATAATCTGGTACTAATCATATGGACTTTTATCATTTATATATCCAAGTAATCCAATTACAAAATGATAAAAGAGCAATTTCCTTTGTCACATAGTTAATTTGTACAAAAACACCATGTCTTTTACAAATAGTGATGTTATGGGTCATAATTGTCCAACAATCTCCCACTTGGGCTATAGCCAATCACTCAAGTGTCCAACACATGAACTATGTACGGGTCGCTCAAACTTTTACTGAGATATCGCTTTCGTCAGTGAATATGCAAGGTTATCATCTTAAACGATCTTTTCAATCTTGATATCGCCACGATGTGTGATCTCACGAATCACATGAAACCGTCTAAGTACATATTTGGATCATTGATGAGACCGTAATTCCTTAGCCTGTGTTGTAGCCCAGCTCAGCTGCTAACAGAACTACTTCTAATCTAATTAGGAATTTTATAGATCCAAAATGTTTCTTTTGATGCCTCAGCCGCAGCAATATGTTTCACTTATGTTGTTGAATTGGCAACGGTATCTTACTTGGAAGATTTCCAGCTCACTGTTCAGTTATTCAAACAAAATATATACCCTAATTATGACTTATAGTCATCTTTATCGGTTTGGAAACTTGCAACGGTGAATGACCGGTGTGAAATCACATGCGTAATACGCAAGCACACGTATCGTTCAAGCAGTATAAAAAGTATTGATCCCACGAGGACTTAAAACCTAAGCTATTAATTTTTATGAGGCCAAATGATTACTAGTTTCTAACAGATTGATTGATTGATTGGGTGATGACTTTAAATTTAAAAACAAGTGAATAAAATTACGCAAAAGTAGGTTGAGGAAAATTCAAATTTATAAAACTATCCAGGGTTGTGATTTCTTCCAATATCATTTTAAAGATGAAGTGGTTATTTAATGTTTGTGTAATATATCGGTTTACTAACCTGGAACACGAAATTATGCAAAAGCCTCTATCGATGGTCAGATACAAATACCCAGTTTAACCCAATTGAACCATATGTCTATTTCAACCAAATTACCTGGATTCATTAAGTTTAAGTTCCAATTATGGCTACCCCCGCCCGACAGGTATATGTCTATCCTGTAAGGAAATCTATTAAAGGGTTATTTATCCTTAAGGAAGATCGTGGGCTATTAAGTCTAAGGCTGAAACCTAAAATTCCTTTGTCAAGTTTATTTTAGATTTACCAGATCAATCTTATTAATGGCCAGTTAACAAGACGCATTAAGCTTAAGACTTAATAAGTAAACCTTTAAATTACCCAAACTATAAAATAACCCCTTATACACCGGTGATATTAAAATTCATCACAACCCCAGATAACTAACTTAGCTACGACACATATCTAAGGCTAGTAAAAACTTAAAAATAAAAGACATAAAGTAAAATGCTGAAAAGTAAATGCGGTAAAGTAAATACTGAAAAGTAAAATTACAATAAAATAAAATGCTAGGGTTAAATGATCTACTTTTACTACTACTATTTTAGATATCTCCCTTAATATAATATATTAACTTGTATAACATTACCAACCAGCCATATAGGCGGTAACCTGATTAAGTCAAATTAAGTCTGACCTGTCATAAAGGCGGTATCAATATTTGTCCATAAACCAGCCATATAGGCGGTAAATTACCAACCGACCAACCGAGCGGTATCCATGCTTAGTCAGATTAAAACCAGTTTATAATTGATTACCAACCGACCAATATAGCAGTATCCTTGTTAAGTCAAATTTTAAATAGTGAATATATTATAATTAAGGGAGATTAATCTAAATAGCAGTAATAAAAGTTTTACATTTCACCCTAGTAGGGGGAAGTTACCTCCTCATAGCTGAATAGTAAAAACTGAAAAAGTAAGAAAAGTAAATTATTATTACAGAAAGTAACTAAAAATTAATTACAAAACTGAAATTTAAGGAAAATTATATACAAACTCCTTATTTACATAAGAGAATTCAGAGAGGAATGTACATCTGAAATCAGAAGAATGAGCTGAATTAATAGGCCTCGGTGGTGGTGACACGTCGCGACGCGTGTGATTGGCGATGTGGAACACGGTGAGCTCAACACATGGAAATGGATAAGGTGATAAGGTGACACGTGGCAGAGGCGGCTGGGAGCTGAATGATTGAGCTGATGTGGCAATAAGGTGGTGACACATGGCGATGGCGATTGTCGGCACCGTAGGATTGTGACACAAGGCGTGCTATGATTGGCTGGTGATGGCGTGGTGGTGATGTGGCAAATTTCACTCGGTCTTCTGCTGACATGGCGATGATGTGGCTGACACGTGGGGTGACACGTGACGACACATGGCGATGGCGATTGTCGGCACCATAAGATGATGACATGTGGCATGACGCACGTTAGCAGATGGGCTATGATGTTGACATATGGAACGGAAAATGTTAGCAAAGTCAAACTTCGAAGATTCTGACACGTGTCCCCGACGCACGCGTCACAACGCACCAAATTACTATTTTGCCCTTTTGTGTCATTTTTCACTATTTTTGCTCCAAATCACCTCCAGAATGTCCTGAAACTTTATTTATCTACAAAATAACACAAAACACATTAAAATATTCACAAAACTCAAGAAACTATATAAAATATTAGGTCAAATGAGTGGGAAATAGTGATACATTTACCACTCATCAGTGAACCCAGTCACCTCAAGTTCTCATTCTCCATAGACTAAGAATGCATCCTTAGTTCATCTAAGATGCTCAAGGATGTTCTTTACATCAATCTAGTGACCATCACCTGGATCAGCATGATTGTGACTACATATGCTCAAACCATATGAGACACCAAATCGCGTACATATAATGGCATACATGATCGATTCGACTGCTTAAGCGAACGGGATCCGATTCATTGAATCTCTCTCATCTTGAGTTTTAGGACACATGTCCTTAGATACAGAGACGCCATGTGACACCGGAAGCAGCCCCTCTTGGACTGATCCATGTTGAATCTCTTCAACACTTTGTCAATGTACGAGTTCTCAGAGAGTGCCAATAACTTTTAGATCTATCCCAGTAAATCCTTATTCCTAGAATAAAGGTTGCCACTCCCAATTTTTTCATGGCAAATTTTTAATGAAAGCCAAAGTTTCACCGATTGTAGTATGGGAATCTCATTGCTAAGAAACAATATATCATCAGTGTATAGGACAATAAAAGACAGTGCGCTCCCACTAACCTTCTTATATACACAAGAATCATCTTCGTTTTGAATGAAACCATATTGTAATATGATCTCATCAAAACGTTGGTTCTAAGAACGCAATGCTTACTTCAATCCATAAATGGATCAATTTAACTTGCAAACCTTATTTGCATGTTTTGGCACGACAAAACCGTTAGGCTATTGTATATAAATTTCCTCTAAAAGGTTTCCATTAAGGAAAGCGGTTTTGACGTCCATCTACCATATTTCATAATCGAAATATGCAACAATAGCAAGCATTATCCGAATGGATTTAATCATGGCAACGGGTAAAAGGTTTCGTCGTAATCGACACCATGTTGATGACGATACCATTTCGCTACAAGCCTAGCTTTGTAAGTTTGTTTGTTGTCATCCATGTCTGTCTCCACCATGAAGACTCATTTGCTACGAATCGGCACAATGCCTTCTGGTACATCAACCAGTGTCCAAACTTGGTTGTATACATGGAATCCATTTCGGAATTCATGGCACATTGCCATAGAGCGGAGTCGATACCTTGTATCGCTACCTCATATGTAGTCGGTTCATTATCCTCAATAAGATTCATATCTATATGAGGTGAGATCAGAAACTCATACCTCTAAGGTTTTTTTCTGACTCTCTCCAACCTACGCGGTTCTTGTGTATTAGAAGATTGTGGAATAGTCTCATCCCTGATGAACTGTTCGTGTTCCGTGGGGGGATCGGTGACAGGAACAGTATCACTCCGATTTTCATCGAGTTTTACTTTCCTCCCACTTACCACTGCATTTAGGAATTCCTCTAAGGAAAACCGCATGAAGAGCAACAAATATTGTGTTCTAATATGGGTTGTGGAAATAATATCCTTTGGTTTCCCTAGGATAACCAATTACAAATAGGCACTTATCCGATTTGGGTTTTAGTTTGGTACCATCCAAATATTTAATATATGCCCAGCATCCCAAATCTTCAGGAGTGAGAAACCCAGTTTCTTTCCTGTTTATATTTCACATGGAGTCCGTCCAACAGACTTTGATGGAACCTTATTCAAAATAAGTATTACAAACTCCTTATTTACATAAGAGAATTCAGAGAGGAATGTACATCTGAAATCAGAAGAATAAGCTGAATTAATAGGCCTCGGTGGTGGTGACACGTCGCGACGTGTAGTCCGCATCACAACATGTGTGATTGGCGATGTGGAACATGGTGAGCTCAACACATGGCAATGGATAAGGTGATAAGGTGACACATGGCAGAGGCAGCTGGGAGCTGAATGATTGAGCTGACGTGGCAATAACGTGGCGACACATGGCGATGGCGATTGTCGGCACCGTAGGATTATGACACATGGCATGCTATGATTGGGTTGTGATGGCGTGGCAGTGATGTGGAAAATTTCACTCGGTCTTCTGCTGACATGACGATGATGTGGCTGACACGTGGGGTGACACGTGACGACACGTGGCGATGGCGATTGTCGGAACCATAAGATGATGACATGTGGCACGACAGACGTTAGCAGATGGGCTATGATGTTGACATGTGGCATGGCGCACGTTAGCAAAGTCAAACTTCTCAGATTCCGACACGTGCCCCCGACACACGCGTCACGATGCGCCAAATTACTATTTTACCCTTTTGTGTCATTTTTCACTGTTTTGGCTCCAAATCACCTCCAGAATGTCTTGAAACTTTATTTATCTACAAAATAACACAAAACACATTAAAATATTCCCAAAACTCAAGAAACTATACAAAATATTAGGTCAAATAAGTGGGAAATAGTGATACATTTACCACTCATCAGTAAACCCAGTCACCTTAAGTTCTCATTCTCCATAGACTAAGAATGCATCCTTAGTTCATCTAAGATGCTCAAGGATGTTCTTTACATCAATCCAGTGACCATCACCTGGATCAGCATGATTATGACTACATATTCTCAAACCATATGAGACACCAAGTCGCGTACATATAATGGCATACATGATCGATTCGACTGCTTAAGCGAACGGGATCCGATTCATTGAATCTCTCTCATCTTGAGTTTTAGGACACATGTCCTTAGATACAGAGACGCCATGTGACACCGGAAGCAGCCCCTCTTGGACTGATCCATGTTGAATCTCTTCAACACTTTGTCAATGTACGAGTTCTCAGAGAGTGCCAATAACTTTTAGATCTATCCCAGTAAATCCTTATTCCTAGAATAAAGGTTGCCTCTCCCAATTTTTTCATGGAGAATTTTTAATGAAAGCCAAGTTTTCACCGATTGTAGTATATGAATCTCATTGCTAAGAAACAATACATCATCAGTGTATAGGACAATAAATGACAGTACGCTCCCACTAACCTTCTTATATACACAAGAATCATTTTCGTTTTGAATGAAACCATATTGTAATATGATCTCATCAAAATGTTGGTTCTAAGAACGCAATGCTTGCTTCAATCCATAAATGGATCAATTTAACTTGCAAACCTTATTTGCATGTTTTGGCACGACAAAACCGTTAGGCTGTTGTATATAAATTTCCTCTAAAAGGTTTCCATTAAGAAAAGCGGTTTTGACATCCATCTGCCATATTTCATAATCGAAATATGCAACAATAGCAAGCATTATCTGAATGGATTTAATCATGGCAACGGGTAAAATGTTTCGTCGTAATCGACACCATGTTGATGACGATACCCTTTCGCTACAAGCCTAGCTTTGTAAGTTTGTTTGTTGTCATCCATGTCTGTCTTCACCATGAAGACTCATTTTCTACCAATAGGCACAATGCCTTCTGGTACATCAACCAGTGTCCAAACTTGGTTGTATACATGGAATCCATTTCGGAATTCATGGCACAATGCCATAGAGCGGAGTCGATACCTTGTATCGCTACCTCATATGTAGCCGGTTCATCATCCTCAATAAGATTCATATCTACATGAGGTGAGATCAGAAACTCATACCTCTAAGGTTGTTTTCTGACTCTCTCCAACCTACGCGGTTCTTGTGTATTAGAAGATTGTGGAACAGTCTCATCCCTGATGAACTGTTCGTGTTCCGTGGGGGATCGGTAATAGAAACAGTATCACTACGATTTTCATCGAGTTTTACTTTCCTCCCTCTTACCACTGCATTTAGGAATTCCTCTAAGGAAAACCGCATGAAGAGCAACAAATATTTTGTTCTCTTATGGGTTGTGGAAATAATATCCTTTGGTTTCCCTAGGATAACCAATTACAAATAGGCACTTATCCGATTTGGGTTCTAGTTTGGTACCATCCAAACATTTAATATATGCCCAGCATCCCAAATCTTCAGGAGTGAGAAACCCAGTTTCTTTCCTGTCCATATTTCACATGGAGTCCGTCCAACAGACTTTGACGGAACCTTATTCAAAATAAGTATTGCATTGTTCAATGCATATCCCCATAAGGAAATTGGCAGCTCAGTGTGACTTATCATTGACCTTACCATATCCAACAAAGTTCGTTTTCTCCGTTCGGACACACCGTTCAGTTGAGGTGTTCTAGGAAGAGTCCACTGTGAAAGAATACCATATTCTCTTAAGTAATCAAGAAACTCATTGCTAAAGTATTCTTCACCACGGTCCGACCGTAATGTTTTAATACTTTTGCCGGTCTGTTTTTCTACTTCGTGTCGAAACTATTTGAATTTCTCAAAAGTTTCCGACTTGTGTCTCATAAGATACACATAACCATAACGCGATGCATCATCCATAAAGGTTACAAAGTATTCATATCCACCTCTAGCCTAGCTAGACATGGCCCCACATATGTCACTATGAATTATCAACTATAAGTTATGGAAAAAACTTACATTGATCGGTTTTAGGATTTCAAAAATTCCATGGATGTAGAAGCTCCAAGCCCTCCTTTTGAGTTCCAAACTCTTGGGTGAGTTTCCCTATCACCTTTCTTTAACTCCTTATGTGGTAGCTTTGAAGAATTTTTGCAACAAAAATTCAAGAACAAATGAGAGAGTTCACGACAATGAGAGAGAGAGAGGATGAGTGAATAGTACATTTGTGTTTTCCAAAAAAATAATACTTATCTTGACTTCCAAAGTTGGTTTAAGTGTGTAGTTGTGTGAAGTTAATGCCACATTTACTTTTCAACTACTTACATCACAAATAGTGACAAGTTGATGTAAGTCATGGGTCCCACCCATTTAAATTACAAATTTAATTGGCACACATAATACGACTTTGGGCCCGGTTTCGTTTAATCCAATTAAACGAATTTTCCGTCGCTAAATAATTAAATCCAATTTAATTAAATAATAATGTCTAGCAAAATTATTACGAAAGTCGCTTACGAATTAATTCCAAATTAATTCGTTCGCTTGAATTAAAATCCAATTTTTAATTCCGTATTGAAATCCAATTTCAATTAATCTATCAGATAAAATCCAATTTAACTATTAAATTTACTTTTCCGATTAATTCCAAATTAATCGCGTTCTATCTTCTAGTCGAATTAATCCCAGATTAATTCTTTCTCTCATGATTAATCCCAGATTAATTCAGTTCGAGACAAATGTCATCGGTGAATCTTTGGGAAGCGACCCAAGAAATCCCTGGATATGTTGGCAGTAAATATAGTTATCGGACCATCTGAACACGTGCTTACCCCGTACCACGTTCTTACCGATTTACAAGACATGGTTGGCTTCTAGCAAAGCACCGTGCCTACCCAATTCTCTAGAAATATTCAACGAGGAATATATAATCTTTATCAGGTATAGTATACTATGTATTGCGTATTACGATCCAGTATCAGATGTCATATGCTAGGCCTAGGGCTGGAATTGTGTCCGCCCCGTACGAAGTATATATCGGATCATCAGCAACTAGTCTCTGTAATCAGATAATCATGACCTAGTCATACTCTCCCGATAGCTGCAGCATTTAAGAGTAACAGTTATGTATCCATCCATGATCATCATCTCCATATGACTGAAGTGATACTTCCATCTTGACATCACACCCAATACACTACGATTCTCAGTATACCCAGAAGAGGCGTACACATAACCTGTTAAAGCTCTGAATGACCAAAACCAAAGTATACTGATTTTCACAAGTATTAGCGATGCAAGTCTCAGGTTAAGACCACATACACCTACCCTGATTCGGATTCCCATAGACACATAGTCATACTACCAATGGGATTCCGATGGGTATATCCAGAGCGAAGCTGTTCCCGGTCCAATGGCTAACAGAACCTCCTATCACACTTGGATAAGTATCTAATACTTATATATATGAGAACTATGTCGTTAAGCTTCCATAACGCGCACAAGTTTAATACTAGTCTATTCCGCATTATCGATGTCCAGTCTCGATAATACTACGACTAGGGATATTTAATGATTGAACCGTTCGTGGATTAATATTGTCTCATATCTTATTAATATGGTACTAATCATATGGACTTTTATCATTTATATATATCCAAGTAATCCAATTACAAAATGATAAAATAGCAATTTCCTTTGTCACATAGTTAATTTGTATAAAAACACCATGTTTTTTACAAATAGTGATGCTATGGGTTATAATTGTCCAATAATCTCCCACTTGGCTCATAGCCAGTCACTGAAGTATTAACACCTGAACTATGTACATGTTGCTTAAAATTTTACTGAGAAATAGCTTTCGTCAGCGGATTTGTAATGTTTTCATCTAAAGTGATCTTTTCGATCTTCACATCGCCACGATGTATGATCTCACGAATCAGATGGAAACGTCGAAGTACATGCTTGGATCGTTGATGAGACCGCGGTTCCTTAGCCTGAGCTATAGCCCCATTATTGTCACAATACAAAGGCACGGGCTCAGCTGCTAACGGAACTACTCCTAATCCAATTAGGAATTTACGGATCCAAACTGTTTCTTTTGCTGCCTCAGCTGCAGCGATATATTCCGCTTCTGTTGTTGAATTGGTGACAGTCTCTTGCTTTGAAGATTTCCAGCTCACTGCTCCGTTGTTCAAACAAAATATGTACCCCGATTGTGACTTTGAGTCGTCATTATCGGTTTAGAAACTTGCATCGGTGAACCCAGTCACCTCAAGTTCTCCATCTCCAAAGACTAAGAAAGCATCCTTAGTTCGTCTAAGATACTTAAGGATGTTCTTAACAGCAATCCAGTGACCATCACCTGGATCGGTCTGATAGCGACTGCACATGCTCAAAGCATATGAGACATCAGGTCACGTACATATCATGGCATACATGATCGATCCGACTGCAGAAGTGAACGGGATCTAATTCATTGAATCTCTCTCATCTTGAGTTTTAGGACACATGTCCTTAGATAGAGAGACGTCATGTGACACTGGAAGTAGCCCCCTCTTAGACTGATCCATATTGAATCTGTTCAACACTTTGTCAATGTACGAGCTCTGGGAGAGTCTAAGCAGATTTCTATATCTATCCCTGTAGATCCCTATTCCTAGAATATAAGCTGTTTCTCACAAGTTTTTCATGGAGAATTTTAATGAAAGCCAAGCTTTCACCGATTGTAGCATGGGAATGTCATTGGCTAAAAGCAATACATCATCAACATATAGGACAACGAATGTCAGTGCACTACCACTAACCTTCTTATAGAAACAAGAATCATCTTCGTTTTGAATGAAACCATATTCTTTTATGATCTCATCAAAATGTTGGTTCCAAGAATGCGATGCTTGCTTCAATCCATAAATGGATCGATTTAACTTGCAAACCCTATTTGCATGTTTTGGCACGAAAAAACCATCAGGTTGTTGCATATAAACATCCTCCAAAAGGTTTCCGTTATGGAAAGTGGTTTTGGCGTCCATCTCCAATATTTCATAATCGAAATATACAACAATCGCAAGTATTATTCGAATGGATTTAATCATGGCAACATGTGAAAAAGTTTCATCGTAATCAACATCATGTCGTTAACGATACACTTTCGTTACAAGCCTAGCTTTGTACGTTTGTATGTTGCCATCAATGTATGTCTTCTTCTTGAAGACCCATTTACAACCAATCGGCTTAACGCCTTCTAGTGCATCAACCAGTGTCCAAACTTGGTTGGTATACATGGAATCCATTTCGGAATTCATGGCATCTTGCCATAATGCGGATTTGATACCTTGTATCACTTTCTTATACGTAGTCGGATCATTATCCTCAATAAGATTAATATCTACATGAGGTGACATCATAAACCCATACCTCTCAGGTTATTTTCTGACTCTCTCTGACCTACGCGGTTCTTTTATATTAGAAGAATATGGAACAGTCTCATTCTTGATGAACTGTTCGTGTTCTGTGACTGGTTTAGTGCCAGGAACAGTATCACTCTGATTTTCATCGAGTTCTAATTTCCTCCCACTTACCACTGCATCTAGGAATTCCTTTTCGAGGAAACCCGCATGGAGAGCAACAAATACCTTGTTCTCTTGTGGGTTGTAGAAGTAATATTCTTTGGTTTCCCTAGGATAACCTAAAAAAGGCACTTATCTGATTTGGATTCTAGTTTGGTACCATCTAAACGTTTAACGTATGCCCAGCATCCTCAAATCTTCAGGAATGAGAAACTCGGTTTTTTTCCTGTCCATATTTCATATGGAGTATGTCCAACAGACTTTGATTGAACCTTATTCAAAATAAGTATTGCACTGTTCAATGCGTATCCCCAGAAGGAAATTGGTAGCTCAGTGCGACTCATCATAGACCTTACCATGTCCAACAAAGTTCAGTTTCTCCATTCGGACACACCATTCAATTGAGGTGTTCAGGGAGGAGTCCACTGTGAAAGAATACCATATTCTTTCAAGTAATCGAGAAACTCATTGTTCAAGTATTCTCCACCACGGTCCGATCGTAATGTTTTAATACTTTTACCGGTCTATTTTTCTACTTCATGTCGAAACTCTTTGAATTTCTCAAACGTTTCCGACTTATATCTCATAAGATAGACATAACCATAATGCGATGCATCATCCGTAAAGGTTACGAAGTATTCATATCCACCTCTAGCCTGGCTAGACATGGGCCCGCATACGTCACTATGAACTAGGGCTAACAGTTCAGTGGCACGTACACATTTACCGCTAAACGGTGTTTTAGGAATTTTGCCTAATAAACATGATTCACATACGTCATATGAATTAGGATCAAATCCGTCCAAGTATCCACTCTTCGAAAGTATGGATATACGAGTCTTATTAATGTGTCTCATACGACAATGCCACAGATAAGTTTCATCTATTTTACTCAATTTGAGCCTTTTGTTTGTCATGTTATATGTTTGAGATTCATTTATATTCAAAATATAAAGACCATTTTTAACATTTGTTGTACATGTCAAAATATCATATTTATATACAAAACACCCAGTGTTCGGAATACAAAGGTATACCCACATCGGGTTAAATAAGATACAGAGATGATATAGGTGCTAACGGCCAAACGGTGACTCTCGTCCCATTTCTGACTCGGAGGTCGATCTCTCTTGAAGCCAGTTTCCTGCTAATCTGTAGATCATGCACATCAGTACATATATGAGTACCACATCCACAATCAAAAATCCAATTTTTAAAACTAGAAATAAACATGTTTATTTCAACAACAAACATACCTGAAGCCGGAGCCTTGCCCGCCTTCGCTTCCTTCATGTGCGCCTTGTACTCATGGCAGTCACGCTTCCAGTGACCCCGTTTGCCACAGTGTAGGCAGACATCTTGGGATTTTTCCTTAGTCTTCACAGAAGACTGTGATGATTTGGCATTGCCCTTCCTTTTCTTCTTCACACCTCTAGAAGCCTTCGGCCAAACCTTGGCTTTCTGAGACATCAAAGTAAGATGTGCCTCGCGCTTCTTGCCCTTCAGAAGGTCTGGCCCTACTTCCTTGAGCATAGCCATCAACTCTCCAAGAGTCTTCTATTGGTTTATCATATTGTAGTTTATGATGAACCTGCCCCAGCAGTTGGGCAGAGACTGTAAGATCAAATCTATAGAAGTCTCGGCCTCGGAGGTTATGCCCAGCTGACCTAGTTGTTCGATATCAGCAATCATCTGTGACACATAGTGCTCGACAGATGTACCCTCTGACATACGCGAGCGGAAGAGCTTCTTTTGCAAATCATACTTCTGAGATATAAGGTTAGATCTGTGAAGGTCCTTCAATTTCAATATCATGTTATAAGGATCCAATCCTTTGTTCTGACGACGAAATTGAGGGGTCATTGCAGCAAGCATGACAGATTGATCGGTAAAGGTATCATCTCGATGAGTCTTCCAAAGCTCATGATCAACTACCCGCTCATGTTCGCGCTCAGGCCCGTGAGGTCTGTCTATAACATAGAGCAACTTCTCGGCTCGGAGGACAATCCTGAGATTCATCTCCCAATCTGGAAAATTGGCGTCATTAAAGACATTATCGCCCATGACGATGTCCCTAACGCTAATCTTTCCAGCCATCTCGATTGCAACAGTCCAACTATCCAATTAATGATTTTGGGTACACTCAAAATGTAATGGTTACTATAGTCCAACTATATAACCAACTACAAGTGGAGTAGTGTCTTGTACAGTCTAACTGTTCAAAGAAAGTAATAAAACAATATTAGTCCAACTAGTATACATTTATAACAACGATAAATAAAATAAAAGAGCGAGTATTAGCGAGTATTAAACGAAATTGTAAATTTAATACTGGCCTCCCACTATTTTTAAGGTCTCATCATCATACACCCTTAAACATACATTCTAAAAACATTATAAGGCGCGTATAAATAAATATAATAATGATATGCGGATGGATATTTAACACATTGTTCCTAGAACAAATCTCTCCCTTTCCTCTCTCCCACTAGCACAAGTATTACTTCTACCAAATTACATAACACTTCTAAAGAAACCTCATTTACATTGAGGGGAATAGGTGAGAAGAGAAATACAAAGAGTAAGGAGGTAATAGGCTGGACACGCAGGTCCAATTAATAAATTCTAAATTTATTACAACAATTTCCAAAATTTCCCTCACCCATCTAATATCCATCCGATATACATTATTCATACATCGCATCCATGTATTCACACAAGCATGTTATCAATCAATCTAATCCAATTAATTAATCTGAAAATTAATGATCATCCAATGTTCAAACAACGATTTGATTTTGCGCGAGTCCGACTCGTTTTGCGAATAAGTACTCAAAGTATGAATTCTTGAATTATATTAAACTACAACATTAAATCCAATTCAATTTGTATTTAATACTAATTCATTTATTTAATTCCAAATTAAATAATTACACTTTTTAATGTGCCTTTACGACTTAGATTCTAAATCTAATCGTTACGGGTCTCAAAGCCCGATTAACATTCAATGTTAATTTAATTAAAGTCCAATGGGCTTTTAATTAATTTCATAAGGCATGGAATTTTGGTCAATAAGGGTCAAACCCAAATACTAAAGCCCATTTAAGGAATCACCCTTATTTGCCAAGAAACCAATTTAGGCCCATTAGGCCCAATTAAAATTAAAGGTCCATTAAGTCATATTTGGACTTTATGGAAATGGTTTTGGGCCCAATTGGATCCAACCAATTAGCCTAAACCAAACTTGGCCCAACCAAGCCCATTAAGCCTAATTACAACTTTAAAAGCCCAATTCCAAATTTAAGCCCAATTAATTTAATTTCAAAATTCCAAATTTCATAATTAAATTAACCAAAGTGTATGCCATAATTAATTAACCAAATTAATATTTCCAAAACACTAATTCACTCAATTAATTATGCTCATTATCATCAACATATGTCCAACACATTTGAATCAAAAAATCACATCATTTTACATGATACACATTCACGGCATTTTGGGTTTATTTGTCCAATTCAAAATTCAATCCAATTAAATCTCAAATCAACATTACCCAATGTTTTCCAACTCATCCAATGATCAAAAACACAAAAATCACCATGAATTTAGGGCAAGCTCACATTCGGTCAAGCCTTGTGATTTGGGGAAAAAATATCCAATTCGATTTTTATCAAATTGACAATGCATAACACCATGTTATCATAATTTAAGCATACTCAAACAATCGATTTCACCCAAACATGCTCAAATCAATTTTGCCCAAATTTTACCCTAACCAAGTTTCATGCTCAAAATGGCTCTGATACCATTGTTGGGTTTCTAGATTAGTCCCAAGGATCAATTCAAGCAAGAAATCATGTGTGAAATACAACAATGAAGCATGGCGGAATCATACTTACATTGATCGGATTGCGATGCGAGGAACAAAAAATTTTCTCCCTCCATGGTGTTCTCGGCAGTGGGCTGTTTTTGAGCTCCTCCAAATTCGGTCACCACCTCCAAGTTTGCTCCAAGCTCCAAACTTTGCAAATGGTGATTCCATGCTCACAAGTCGCTTTCCCTATCACCTTGGATGACCATTTTTGTGCTAGCAATGGAAAGATTTGCCATAAATCTTCCTTCTTACTTCTTGTAATTCTCGGCCTTGCCAAGAAAAATTGGGAGAGAAGCATTTTGGCCCTTGGCCGAATACAAAAGAGGAGAAGAGAGAGTGAGAGATTTCTTTTGTTTTCTAAAAACAATAATTATCAAAAATCTTTACAAAAATTTGGTATATCATTTCCAAAAGTCAAACCAAATTTTGGAGCCAAAAATCTCATTAAATGCCTCACAACCACTTCTTTCATGAATAGTGACTGTATGTCAATCACTCAAAGTGACAAGACATCCATTACTTGAATGACGTGCGATGTGATGCGACGCGTGATGTGACTTGTGGGCCGCACTTGAATTCGAGATGCGAGTGGGCCCGCAACCACTCCCGGGCTCGGGTTCATTAATTCCGAATTAATGAATTTTCCGTTGTGACGTAATTAAATAATTATGCCTAGCAAAATTACTATTCATGTCGCTAAGGAATTAATTCTAAATTAACTCGTTCGCCCGAATTAGAATCTAATTTCAATTCCGCGTCGAAATCCAATTTCGTATAATATATCGAATAAATTATTTTATCGATTAATTCCAAATTAATCATTCTCTCTCTTTAATTAATATTTTATCCCAGATAAAATATCTCTGTAATTAATCCCAGATTAATTTTCTCTCTCTTATAATTAATCCCATATTAATAAAGTGCGAGTCATACGTCATCGGTGAATCTTCGAGAAGCGACCCATGAGATCCCCGGATATGTTGGCAGTAAATTCGGTCGTCGTACTATCCGAACACGTACGTACCTAGTACTACGTTTTTACCGATTTACAAGACATGGTTGGCTTCTAGCAAAGCACCGTGCCTACCCAATTCTCCAGAAATATTCTTACTGGAATATGTGATCTATATCAGGGGTAGTATACGTAGTATTGCGTATTACGATCCAGTATCGGATGTCACATGCAAGGCCTGTGGCTGGAAATGTGTTTGCCCCGTACGAAGCACATATCGGATCTCTGGTAACTAGTCTCTATAATCGGATAATCATGACCTAGTCATATTATCCCGATGACTGCAGTACATAAGAGCACCAGTTCCGTATCCTACGTGATCATCATCTCCACTATGACTGGAGTGATACTTCCATCTTGACATCACACCCAATACACTATGATTCTCAATATACCCAGAAGAGGCGTACACATAACTTGTTAAAGCCCTGGACGACCAAAACCAAAGTATATTGATTGTCGCAAGTATTAGCGGTGCAAGTCTCAGGTGAAGACCAAATACACCTACCCTGATTCGGACTTCCATAGACACATAGTCATACTACCAATGGAATTCTGAGGGGTCTATCTAGAGCGAAGCTATTTCCGTACCATCGGTAAACACAACCACCTATTACACTTGCATGAGTATCTTATACCCAAATATATGAGAACTATGTTGTTATGCTCCCACAACACGCACAAGTGTAATACTAGTCTTTTACGCATTATCGATGTCCAATCTCGATACTACTGTGACTAGGGATGTTTAATGATTAAACCTTTATGGATTGATACTGTCTCATATCATCTCAATCCGGAACTAATCATATGGACCTTCTATCATTTATACATCTTAGTAATCTAATTACAAATGATAAAAGAGCAATTTCCCTTGTCACATAGTTAATTTGTACAACAACACCATGATCTGTACAAATAGTGATGCTATGGGCCATAACTGTCCAACGTTGTCAACTTAACAATCTATGAGTTACATAAGATGTAATTGGTAACAAGTACCTACCCAGTTGAACTTAAAAGAAGTGATTAACCCTCGTTGATATTTTTATTTTAAGTAAAATGGGATCATAGCCCACGATAATTTTTCCACAAAGAGGGTTGACAAAATTCAAATAAGATAATGGGAGTAACCATTATATTAAAAGTCCAAATATCTTATAGTTTATATCAATGCAATAAAACTAATCAAAATTCTATATTATTCATATAGGTTTCCAAACAAAACATGAGTAACAATATTACCCTCTGAAGCATAATTGATTCTAATAAGTTGATTGGACCTAACTTCACGGACTGGTACCGCAACCTGAGAATTGTTCTTAGGTAAGAAAAGAAGGTTTATGTCCTGGAACATAGTGTTCCACCAGAACCTGTCGAATATGCAACACAAGAGGAATATAATGCTTGGTTGAAGCATAATGATGATAATGAGCAGGTAGTATGTGTGATGTTGGGCTCAATATTATCAGAATTACAAAGGCAACATGAGCCTATAGATGCGAGCACAATTATAACACATACCAATGAGTTGTTTGCATCCGCTCGCACTGAAAGATATGAGATATCTAAGCCTATAGATATCCATGATGAAAGATGGTTCTTCAGTTAATGACCATATGCTGAAGATGATTAGCTATATTGAAAAATTAGCCGATCTTGGTTTTATCATGGACCATGGCTTATATATTGATCTTGTATTGCAATCACTGCCAGAGTCTTTCTCTCAGTTTCTTTTGAATTTTCATATGAACAAGTTGGATGTTACACTTCCTGAATTGCTTAATATATTAAGACTTACTGAGAAAGACATAAAATCACATAAAGGTTCAGTGATGCTACTGAGTGGTTCCAAAAAATTTAAGAAACACCCTAAGAAAGGTTCAAAGGGTAAGGCCCAAAAGGCCAACACTCAAAAGCCCATTGGTGGTTTGACTAAGAAGAAAGACAAGGGCAAGTGTTTCTTCTGTGAAAAAGATGGCCTTTGGAAGAGAAACTATGCAAAATACCTCGAGGAAATGAAAATGCATGCAATTGCTTCTACTTCAGGTATATTTATGATTGAGGTTAATCTTAATGATAGTAAATCTTCTATTTGGGTATTGGATACTGGTTGTGGTTCTCATATATGTAACAATATACAGGGCCTCAAGAAGAGTATAAGACTTCAAAGAGATGAAGTGGACCTACGAGTGGGAATTGGAGCAATAGTTGCTGTTT
Source organism: Zanthoxylum bungeanum (assembly GCA_019454045.1). Classification (NCBI taxonomy): domain Eukaryota; kingdom Viridiplantae; phylum Streptophyta; class Magnoliopsida; order Sapindales; family Rutaceae; genus Zanthoxylum; species Zanthoxylum bungeanum. The sequence goes on from SKCR01003135.1 coordinate 50,791, forward strand.
TAGCCGTAGGAACTTATTTTCTATCATTACCAAGTGGATTAGTTCTAGAATTAGAAAATTGTTTTTATGTTCCAGTACTTAGTAGAAATATTATTTTCGTATCTTGTTTGGACAATGAAGGTTTTAATTTTATAATAAATAACAATTGTTGTTCATTTTCATATGATGATTTTTCGTATAGTATTGGATATTTAAGCAATGGGTTGTATGTTCTGGAATTAAATAACATTATCCTCAATATAAATAAACAAGATAGTTTAAAAGAATCATACCTTTGGCATTGTAGACTTGGTCATATCAATGAAACATGACTTATAAAAATGCATAAAGAGGGCCTTTGATTATGAATCATATGCAACTTGTGAATCTTGTTTAATTGGTAAAATGACCAAATTGCCATTTACTGGAAAAGGACTACGTGCAACCAAATTACTAGAGCTAGTACATAGTGATGTATGTAGCCCTATGTCGATTCAAGCAAATGGTGGTTACTCCTACTTTATAACCTTTACTGATGATTATTCATGTTTTTGTTACATATACTTAATGAAGTATAAGTCTGAATCATTTGAAAAGTTCAAAGAATTCAGAAACCAAGCAGAGAACAAACTAGCAAAAGCATTAAGACACTTCGATCTGATCGAGGTAGAGAATACTTGAGCTACGAGTTTCAAGACTATCTTAAGGAACATGACATCATTTCACAATGGACTCCTCCAGGGACACCTCACCACAATGGTGTTTCTGAAAGGAGAAATCGAACCTTGTTAGACATGGTACGATCAATAATGTATGGCCTAGATCTTCCAACATCGTTCTGGGGACTAGCATTAGAAATCGCTGCTTACCTTCTAAATAATGTTCCATCTAACTCTGTTAGAAAAACACGATATGAGATATGGCATGGCAAATGACCCAATCTCAACTTCTAAATGGCTTGAAGCTATGAAGTCTGAAATGGATTCGATGCATACCAACCAAGTTTGGAAGTTGGTAGATGTATCTGAAGGGATAACTCTCATTGGGTGCAAATGGGTCTTTAAAAGAAAGACATATGTAGATGGCCAAGTTCAAACCCTAAAAGGCTCGGTTGGTGGCAAAATGTTACAAATAAATTCAAGGAATTGATTATGATTAAACTTTTTCGCCAGTTACCATGTTCAAGTCTATTAGGATTTTGCTTGCAATAGCAGCATACCATGATTATGAGATTTGACAGATGGATGTCAAAACTACATTCTTGAATGGAAACCTCGTAGAGGATGTGTATATGACACAGCCTGAAGGCTTCATTTCTAAAGGAAACATGAACAAGGTATGCAAGCTACAACGATCCATTTATGGATTAAATCAAGCATCTCGGAGTTGCAATCTTCGTTTTGATGAGACAATCAAAGAGTTTGATTATATCAAAAATGAAGATGAACCTTGTGTATACAAGAAGGTTAGTGGGAGCGCAATCGTATTCCTAATATTATATATGGATGACATATTAATAATTGGAAATGACATTCTAATGCTCCAATAAGTCAAACTATGGTTATCCAAGAAATTCTCCATGAAGGATTTGGGAGAAGCAACTTATATTCTAGGAATTAAAATCTATAGAGATAGATCTAAAAGGTTGTTTGGCCTCTCAAAATCTACGTACATAGACAAAATTCTTAAAAGGTTTAAGATGGAAGATTCTAAAAGAGGCTACTTGCCCATGAGACATGGAATTTATCTCTCTATGGAGTTGTGCCCTAAATCTTGTGAAGAGGTTGAGCGCATGAAACAAATACCATATGCTTCTGCTATAGGATCAATCATGTATGTTATGTTATGTACGAGACCTGATGTGTCTTATGCTCTAAGTGTTACGAGCAGATATCAGGCTAATCTTGGAGAAGATCATTCGATAGCAGTCAAGACAATCCTTTGTTGGGATGTATGCCCTAGAGCTACATGTAATGTAAACAACTTTATGTGTCTTCATACTTAGTGTATGAGTGTTATACACAAGAGGATTTAAGTCTGAAGTTAGTAATCTTAAATAGTCCATAGAGAGCAAACAAAGCAGGTACTTTGTTTGTGGTTTATCTATGGATGCAGTCCATTCTATATTTGTATGGCAACCTTGATCCGGGATCGTCCATGTAGAGACATGAGAATGAAAACACCTTGTATGATGTGATCATATAGGACTGGACCCAGATGGAATTCACATTCTTATAATATCCGTTAAACAAATAAAGTCATTTCGATCTATTAGATGGTCATATATGGATTGATCTTAATCCTAAGTGTACTACGAACTCCTGCATGGCAGGCTATGTCCTTTTATTTACAAAGGTGAGGATGGTGTAGCAGTCCCGACCAATAGCTACGTACTTTGGGGCCATGGTCTGTTGTGTAGCTGGGAACATTTTACATAGACATAGATGTCGGAGTTCTACGGTCCCGAGGATCGAATAACAAGCATAAGAACACATGTGAATACAATCGAGAAAGTTGCGGAATACTTACATCGATCGGTTGAGCGACGCGGTGGACAACAAAAATCAAATTTCTGCCCTTTGGTCCTCTCGGTAGTGAGCTGCACTGGTTCCCTTGGATTCAGCCATGGTGGTCCTTCGTCAAGCTCCAAGCTTCGTTAAATGATCTCATGCTCACGGGCGGGTTTCCCTATCACCTTTGCAAGACCCAAAAGTGTGCTAACACCTTTGATTTTTGCCACAAAAATCAATCATTTCTTTCTCCATGCTATCGGTTTTTCAAAACCAGTGAAGGGAGAATTTTGGCCTCTAAGGCCGAGAGAGAAGAAGAAGTTGGAAGAGAGCGAGAGATTTGTGTATTAGATCATTGTTTTCTAAAAACAATTAAACATATACCACTTTTTGATTTTTCAAGAAGTCAAGCCATAAATGTTTGCCAAATACCAACATCAATCACAATGACATGTTGTCAAATCACTCAAAGTGACTAGACATCACATCAATCGATTGACGAATGATTTGACGCTTGATTTGACTTGCGTGCCGCACTCGAATTCGAAATGCAAATGCGCTCGCAAACAATCCCCGGCTCGGGTTCGGTAATTCCAAATTAACGAATTTTACGTTACGACGTAATTAAATGATTATGCCTAGCGAAATCACTATTCACCTCGCTAACGAATTAATTCTAAATTAACTCATTTGCCCGAATTAAAATCTAATTTTAATTCCGCGTTGAAATCCAATTTCGTATAATATATCGAATATATTATTTTATCGATTAATTCCAAATTAATTGTTATCTCTCTTTAATTGATATTTTATCCCAGATAAAATATCTCCGCAATTAATCCCAGATTAATTTTCTCTCTCACAAATTAATCCCAGATTAATCAAAGTGCGAGTCATACGTCATCGGTGAATCTTCGGGAAGCGACCCATGAGATCCCTGGATATGTTGGCACTAAATCGGGTCATCGGACTATCCGAACACGTAAGTACCTAGTACTACGTTTGTACCGATTTACAAGACAAGGTTGGCTTCTAGCAAAGCGCCATGCCTACCCAATTCTCCAGAAACATGCTTACAGGAATAAGCGATCTATATCCGGCATAGTATACGTAGTATTGCGTATTTCAATCCAGTATCGGATGATCACATGCAAGGCCTGGGGCTAGTACAGTGTTTGCCCCGTACGAAGCATATATCGGATTACAAGCAACTAGTCTCTTTATTATCAGATAATCATGACCAAGTCATATTATCCTGATGGTTGCAACCCTTTTGAGAACCAGTTTTGTATCCCTACGCGATCATCATCTCTATATGACTGGAGTGATACTTCCGTCTTGACATCACACCCAACACACTACGGTTCTCAATATACCCAGCAGAGGCGTACACAGAACCTGTTAAAGCCCAGGACGACCAAAACCAAAGCATATTGATTGTCGCAAGTATTAGCGGTGCAAGTCTCAAGTTAAGACCAAATACATCTACCCTGATTTCGGACTTCCATAGACACATAGTCATACTACCAATGGAATTCCGAGGGGGTCTATCCAGAGCGAAGCTGTTTCCCGTACCATTGGTAAAACACAACCTCCTATTACACTTGCATGAGTATCCTATACCCAAATATATGAGAACTATACCGTTGTGCCCTCACAACGCGCACAAGTGTAATACTAGTCTTTTACGCATTATCGATGTCCAATCTCGATAATACTCTGACTAAGGATATTTAATGATTTATCCTTCATGGACTGATACTGTCTAATATCATTCTCAATCCAAGAACAAATCATAAGGACCTTCTATCATTTATACATCTAGGTGATCTAATCACAAATGATAAGAGTGCAATCTCCTTTGTCACATAGTTAATTTGTACAACGAAACCATGATCTGTACAAATAGTGACGCTATGGGTCATAATTGTCCAACAATCTCCCACTTGGCCTATAGCCAGTCACTCGAGTGTCTGACACCCAAACTATGTACGGTTCGCTCAAACTGCTGAGAAAAGGGTTTTGTTAGTGGATTTGCATGATTATCATCTGATGCGATTTATTCGATCATCATATCGCCATGATGTATGATCCGAACGAATCAGATGAATATCGAAGTATGTATCTGGATCGTTGATGAGACCATTAATTCTTTAGCTTGTGCTGAAGCCTAGCTCAGCTGCTAACATAACTATATTTAATCTAATTAGATTTATTATCGACCCAAATGGCTTCTATTTCTGCCTCAGCTGAAGCAATAACCCGCATTTGTTGTTTATTCGGTAACAGTATCTTGCTTGGAAGATTTCCAGCTCACTGTACCGTTATTCAAACTGTACAGTACCGTTTTTATCGGTTAGGAAACTTACAACAGTGATCCCAATCACTTCAAGTTCTTCATCTCCATAGTTTAAGATAGCATCCTTAGTTCTCTAAGATACTAATGGATGTTCTTAATATCAATCCAGTGACTATCACTTGGATTGGCCTGTTTGTGAATCCATATGCTCAAAGCGTATGAGACACCAGGTCGCGTAAATTTTTCAATGTATGATTTCTCGAAGAGTTTCAACGAAAGCCAAGCTTTCACCGATTATATTTATGGGAATATCATTTCCAAGAAATGACATATTATCATTACGTAGGAATTTATTGTCAGTGCGCTCCCACTAACCTCCTTATATACACAAGAATCATTTTCGTTTTGAATTAAATCATACACCATTATGATTACATCAAAACGATAATTCCAAGAACTCAATGCTTGCATCAATCCAAACATGGATCGAATAACGTGCAAACCTAGTTTGCAAGTTTTGGTACGACAAAAGCGACAGGATGTTGTAAACATCCTCCCAAAGGTTTCCGTTTAAGGAAAGCGATTTTCCCGTTCAGCTGTTATATTTCACAAATGAAACATGCAGCATTAGCAAGCATTATCCAAATGGATTTACCGTGGCAACAGGTAAAAGGTTGAATCGAAATCAACACAATGTTGATAACGATACATTTCCGCTAAAAGCCTAGCTTTATACGTTGGTATGTTGCCATCCATGTACGTCTTCCTTGAAGTCTTATACAGTACCAATAGGCACAATGCCTTGCGGTACATCAACTAGTGTCCAAACTAAGTTGATATACATGGAATCCATTTCGGATTCATGGCACTTTTCCATATTATGGAGTCAATACCTTGTATCACTTCCTCATACGTAGTCAGTTGGTATTCCTCAAAAGATTGACATCTTTATGAGGTGAGATCAGAAACCCATACCCTAGGTTATTTTCTGATTCTCTCCGACATACGAGGTTCTTGTGTATTCAAAGATTACTGGTATAGTTTCATCTTTGATGAACTATTTGTCTTCCAATAAGGAATCAGTGCCTGGAATAGTATTACTCCGATTTTCATCGAGTTTTACTATCCTCCCACTTACCACTGCATATTGGTATTCCTCTTAGGAAAACCGCATGGCGAGCAACAATTAAATTGTTCTCTGGTGAGATGTATAAGTACTATACTTTGGTATCCCTAGGATAACCTACAATTGGCACTTATCCAATTTGGGTTTTAGTTTGGTATCATCCAAACATATGCCTAGCATCCCAAATATTTTCAGGAATGAGAAACCCGATTTCTTTCCTGTTCATATCTAATATGAATTCTGTCAAACAGATTTTTATGGAACCTTATTCAAAATAAGTTTTGCACTGTTTATGCTTATCCGTTGAAGGAAATGGTAGCTCAGAGCGACTCATGATTAACCTTATCATGTCCAATAAAATTCGGTTACTCTGTTCGGACACACCGTCAAAATAACGAGTTCCGGGAGGAGTCCTATTGAAAGAATACTATACTCTTTCAAGTTTATTAGAAACTTATTGCTTAAGTATTTCATCAGGGTCTAACCGTGATGGTTTAATACTTTAGCTGATCTGTTTGTCTGTTTCGTGTCGAAACTATAAAAGTTTCCGATTTGTGTTTCAAAAGAAACACATAACCATAACGCGATGCCACATCCGTAAAGGTCACGAAATATTCATATCCACCTCTAGCCTAGCTAGACATGGGCCCATTTGCTTCACTATGAACTAGGGCTAACAGATCGGTGGCATTTGCACTTTTACCAAGTAAAGGTGTTTTAGGCACTTTGCCCAATAAACTAGATTCGTAGACTTTATTTGAATGGAATAAAATTTGTCCTAGTACCCACTCTTCGAAAGTGTGGATATACGATTCTTATTTAATTGTGTCCCAGACAACAATGCCATAATAAAGTCTATTCTGATCAAATCATTTTGAGCTATTTGTTTGTCATTCTATATGTTTGAGATTTATTTATATTCAAAATATAAATTCTCTTATTCACATCTAATGTGTTTATCTCAATATCATCTTTATATAATAACACTTTAGTGTTCTATGATATAAAGGTACACCCACAGCGGGTTATACACTGATATAGAGATAATGTATCTAGTCAAAGTAGTTACATTATAACAGTTTCCTAATTTAAGTACGTACCCGAGGGTAGTTCCTAAAATTAGGTATCTACGGTTAAAACAGCGACTTTCGTCCCGTTTCCAATTCGCAGATTAAATCTCAATCTGAAGTCAGTATCCTGCTCATAGCAGATTCTAAACATCAATGCATTTTATGTACCACACTAAGTATTTAAAATCCAATTTCAATACTAGTAGTGAACATATTTATGACAAACATATTTGAAGTCAGAGTCATGCCCCGTCTACAATTCCTTCATGTCTGCTTTGTCCAAACGGCAGTCACGCTTCCGCGATCCCGTTTGCCACATTTTAGGCAGACATTTTAGGATATGTCATTTATCTTCCCAGAAGATTATAATGATTTTGCCTTTGCCCTTTTCAACACTCCAGAAGCCATTGGCCTACCTTTGGCCTTTTGGAATATCAAAGTAAGATGCGTCTTGCGCTACTTGCCTTATTGCAAACTTTGACTTTGTCTCCTTGAGAATAACCATTAACTCTCCAAGAGTTTATTATTGCAATTTAACTTCTAAGATCTACGAATAGATCTATGAAGATCCTTCAATTTCATTATCATCGTTTAAGGATCCAATCATTAGTTCTGATTAAGAAATTAAGGAGTCTATTTGACAAGTTTAATGGATTAAGCACTAAATTTATCATTACATGAATCTTCCAAAGATCATGCTCTACTATTTGCTTAACTCCGGGCTTAGGCCTAATATGTTATTTTATCAAATAAAGTAACTTATTAGTTTCCAGGACCATCCTGAAATTTTATTCCCAATTTGAAAATTAAACCATTTAAATACATTTTCCCTAGGATTATGTTTTAAATGACAATCTTTCAATTTTATCTTGATTTTAATAGTCCAACTATTTAATCAACGATTTTGGTACTATTTATTATAATGATTATTATAGTCCAACTATTTAATCAACTATAATTAATAAAATCAAATATATTGATTATTATAATCCAATTATATAATCAACTATAAATGAATAGTTTGAATACAGTCTAACTGTTTATTAAAACAACAATTTAAATATTAGTCCAACTAACATTTAATTTATTTGACGAATGATATTTTATTTGAGCGCGTATGGCAAGTAATTAAACGAATATTGCAAATTTAATTCTTGCCTCCCACTATTTTTCGGCGAGCCTCTAACCCTCTGTCGAGTACTCGGGAAATCGTGTTTCCTAGTGGGCTAGGATCCCATTAAATATCACACAATCTTGACTTTGGCCAACAAATTGTATGATAATTAACTAGGTAGATCTCTAAGATCAATTGGATCTCATCCAATTCCTAGATCCAGTAGGTGGACATCCAAGTCCGAAATATATATCTTATATATGCCAATATATCCAATATAGTGCCTAACCTTTTTCCTCTGAATCAACTAAGCCTTGGCTTTGGCATAACAAACTTAGTGATCTCAGTCAAGCGTGACCCATTGACCATGGAAAGCTTCGTAATCAATGTCGATGGACAAGAAGTGGTCTTGACTTTGGCCAACAAACCACAACTTGGACAAGACACCGATATGGAACAAAGCTCTCGTGATTCAAACACATCCTCGACAGATAAAGCTCTTGACTTTGGCCAACAAACCAATGCCAGTCATGGATCTTGAGTAAGAATCACTCAATGGAAGGAAAAATGCTTAATATTTTGCGAGGGTTTTTTTCGTGTGCAAATTGGCAACCAATTTATTATCTTTGTTAAGGTCTCATCATCATACACCCTTAAACATGCATTCTAAACACATAATAAAGTGCGTATAAATAAATAATAATGATATATGGATGGATACTTTACATAATGATCCTAGATCAAATCTCTACATTTCCTCTCTCCCGCTAGCACAAGTATTTGCTTCTACCCGTTACACTACACTTCTAAAGAAACCTCATTTACATTGAGGGGAATAGGTGAGAAGAGAAATACAATGAGAAAGGAGGTAATAGGGCTGGACACGCAGGTCCAATTAATAAATTCCAAATTTATTACAACAATTTCTAAAATTGCCCACCCATCTAATATCTATCCGATATACATTATTCATGCATCGCAACCATGTATTCACACAAGCATGTTATCAATCAATCTAATCAAATTAATTAATCTGATAATTAATGACCATCCAATGTTCAAACAACGATTTGATTTTGCGTGAGTCAAACTCGTTTTTGCGAATAAGTACTCAAAGTACGAATTCTCGAATTAAATTAAATTACAAAATTAAATCCAATTCAATTTGCATTTAATACTAATTCACTATTTAATTCCAAATTAAATATTACACTTTATTAATAAACCTTTACGACTTAAATTCTAAATTTAATCGTTACGGGTCTCAAAGCCCGATTAACGTCCAACGTTAATTTAATTAAAGTCCAATGGGCTTTTAATTAATTTCTTTAAGGCGTGGGCTTCGGCAACCAAAGCCCAATCAAGGAATTACCCCATAAGCCTAGAAATCAATTTAGGCCCATTAGGCCCAATTAAATTTAAAAGGTCCATTAGTCACATTTGGGCTTTATGGAAGCGGTTTTGGGCCCAATTGGATCCAACCAATTTAGCCTAAACCTAACTTGGTACAACCAAGCCCAATTAGCCCATTTACAACAATACAAGCCCAATTTCCAAAATTAGCCCAATTTAATTAAATTACAAAAATCCAATTTCACAATTTAATTACATAAAGTGTATAGCATAATTAATTACATAAATCAACATTTCCAAATCATCAATTTACACAACTAATCATGCTATTTAACATCAAATAGTGTCCAACACAATTTAACAAAAAATCAAACCCATAAACCATGCTTTAACTCTCGGCTTTGTGGGGTTTTTAATGTCCAATTCATTTTCAATCCAATTGAATTTTAAATCAACATTACCCAATTGATTTCCAACTCATCCAATGATAAAAAATCAAAACCACCAAGACATTAGGGTTCATCTAATTTTCGGCCAAGCCATAAAAATTGGGCAAATTTGTTCCAAATAATTTTTCATCAAATTGATCCAATCAATCCTCAATTAAAATACATTTAAGCATACTCAATCATCCAATTTCATAAAATCATGCTCAAATACATTTTACCCAAATTTTAACCCTAAGTCAAATTTCATGCTTTTACTCCGCTTTGATACCATTGTTAGAGTTCTACGGTCCCGAGGATCGAATAACAAGCATAAAAACACATGTGAATACAATCGAGAAAGTTGCGGAATACTTACATCGATCGGTTGAGCGACGCGGTGGACAACAAAAATCAACTTACTGCCCTTTGGTCCTCTCGGCAGTGAGCTGCACTGGTTCCCTTGGATTCGGCCATGGTGGTCCTTCGTCAAGCTCCAAGCTTTATTAAATGATCCCATGCTCACGGGTGGGTTTCCCTATCACCTTCGCAAGACCCAAAAGTGTGCTGACACCTTTGATTTGTGCCACAAAAATCAATCATTTCCTTCTCCATGCTATCGGTTTTTCAAAACCAGTGAAGGGAGAATTTTGGCCTCTAAGGCCGAGAGAGAAGAAGAAGTTGGAAGAGAGAGAGAGATTTGTGTATTAGATCATTGTTTTCTAAAAACAATTAAACATATACCACTTTTTGATTTTTCAAAAAGTCAAGCCATAAATGCTTGCCAACTACCACCATCAATCACAATGACATGTTGTCAAATCACTCAAAGCGACTAGATATCACATCAATCGATTGACGAATAATTTGACGCTTGATTTGACTTGCGTGCCGCACTCAAATTCGAAATGCGAATGCGCTCGCAAACAATCTCGGGATCGGGTTCGCTAATTCCAAATTAATGAATTTTCCGTTGCGACGTAATTAAATGATTATGCCTAGTGAAATCACTATTCACGTCGCTAACGAATTAATTCTAAATTAACTCGTTTGCCCGAAGTAAAATCTAATTTTAATTTCGTATAATATATCGAATATATTATTTTATCGATTAATTTCAAATTAATCGTTATCTCTCTTTAATTGATATTTTATCCTAGATAAAATATCTCCGCAATTAATCCCTGATTAATTTTCTCTCTCATCTAATTAATCCCAGATTAATCAAAGTGCGAGTCATACGTCATCGGTGAATCTTCGGGAAGCGACCCATGAGATCCCCAGATATATTGGCAGTAAATCGGGCCGTCGAACTATCCGAACACGTAAGTACCTAGTACTACGTTTGTACCGATTTACAAGACAAGGTTGGCTTCTAGCAAAGCGCCATGCCTACCAAATTCTCCAGAAACATGCTTACAGGAATAAGCGATCTATATCAGGCGTAGTATACGTAGTATTGCGTATTTCAATCCAGTATCGGATTATCACATGCAAGGCCTGGGGCTGGTACAGTGTTTGCCCCGTACGAAGCATATATCGGATTACAAGCAACTAGTCTCTTTATTATCGGATAATCATGACCAAGTCATATTATCCCGATGGTTGCAACCCTTTAGAGAACCAGTTATGTATCCCTACGCGATCATCATCTCCATATGACTGGAGTGATACTTCCGTCTTGACATCACACCCAACACACTACGGTTCTCAATATACCCAGCAGAGGCGTACACAGAACCTGTTAAAGCCCTGGACGACCAAAACCAAAGCATATTGATTGTCGCAAGTATTAGCGGTGCAAGTCTCAGGTTAAGACCAAATACACATACCCTGATTTCGGACTTCCATAGACACATAGTCATACTACCAATGGAATTCCGAGGGGGTCTATCCAGAGCAAAGCTGTTTCCCGTACCATCTGTAAAACACAACCTCCTTTTACACTTGCATGAGTATCCTATACCCAAATATATGAGAACTATGTCGTTGTGCCCTCACAACGCGCACAAGTGTAATACTAGTCTTTTACGCATTATCGATGCCCAATCTCGATAATACTCTGACTAGGGATATTTAATGATTTATCCTTCGTGGATTGATACTGTCTCATATCATTCTCAATCCAGGAACAAATCATAAGGACCTCATATCATTTATACATCTAGGTGATCTAATCACAAATGATAAGAGTGCAATATCCTTTGTCACATAGTTAATTTGTACAACAACACCATGATCTGTACAAATAGTGACACTATGGGTCATAATTGTCCAACAATAGAGTTCACTCCTTCTTGCGAGAAGTAGAGGATTATCTTTCTTAAGGGTTGATTCGGTGCTTGAACGATTTGAGCGCTCAAGTCTTTCTATTACGAATAGAAAGATTAAAATTCATAATGGTCATGAATAAATCGTTCATTAGAGAATCAATGGTACTTAAGGTAAAAATAATTAGAGGGGTATAACGGACATTATGACCCGGCTCTAATTATGAGATACTCATGAAAGGTTAATCTATATGTAGTGACTATATCGATGGACACCGATTTGGTTTGGCTTAATATATCATATGCGGCAACGAGAGTGCAACTTCGGGTCCTTAGTGGAATAACCCGGAGTTAATAATTCAGAATATTTAATTAAGATCTTAATTGACATTTCGAGATTATTGGAGATCGGAACCGTAGGTCCATTTGGTCCCCGTGCTAGCTCGATTTACTATAGCGGATTTAGTATAATTGGATAGTCCAATTATACACTCACACATGTATAAATATTATTAATATGATTAATAATATTAATTGTCACACTTGAAACTTTATATTAAAAGTTAATATATAGTTTTATTAAATATATGATATTTAAACACATGTTATTTAATTATATAAGATATAATCAAATGTAAGATTAAGTTAGTAATTTCCAAATTTTGGGTTTTGGAAACCCTTGGGTTTAATTTGGAAGTTCCAAATTGTTAAATGGCATTTAACCTTTTATTTTGTAACATATCTTTTATTATGGTATTTAAATTTGTTTTTACAAAAAAAAAAAAAATTAATTAAAAAACATGTGTGGCCGAATTTGGGCTTGGTGGAAGTGTTAGGGTTTTGTTTTATTTTGTAAAATTAAACCCTAAGTATAAAAAGGAAAACATGATTTTTCTTTTCCTAACTCTCTCACTTGCAACCCTAGCCATCTTTCTTCATCTTCTCCATTCTCTCAAAAGTTGAGAAACTAAAAAGAAGAAAAAGAAAAATAAATTAATTGCGACAAAAATCTCTAAATAATTTAGTGAGTTATCTTATGATTGTAGTCCACCCTACTTTCCGTTGGTAACGAGACATAGCTCGGAAGATCAAGTGGTAAACCTGATCCGTCACATATTGTCCATGATAATGATACATCTCTAGGCACCACAATCACACGCATGGGAGATGAATAGAAGCAAGACTGGACCTGCTAGTTGTGTGCGTGATTGGATCTATTTCATGGCTCATGTTGGATGAGTGGTTGTGCGCAAGATCAAAAGCCATCACTACAAGAAAAAAGGCCTTTACTGACACTAAGGTTAGTGACACTAGGCTAAAAGTGTCAGAAACGACGTGTAAATGGGCCTATTTCCGTGTTTTTCACTTAAATATCAATAATTACTGACACTATGGTATCAGCGATTTTAGTGTCAGTAATTACTATTACAATAGTATCAGTAAGAAATAAAAAAAAAAAAAAAAACGCGTAGTCGTCTGGAGTCGAACCAACACCTCGCGGAAGTGACGTTTTTCGCATATATTACTGACACTAAGTATCAGTAAATTTAGTGTCTGTAATTAATGATACATTAGTATCAGTAAAAAAATTAAAAAAAAAATTATTTCCTTAAGTCTGCTGGGACTCGAAATTGTAACCATTGATATAAATTTTTTTTTTATTGTAAGGCTTTACCACTGGGCCAAATCGTGACTTTTGTTCCTTAAACCGCGGTTTATAAAAATATATATGTATTTGTCGGGTCAAAACCTGAACCGTAGTTACCAAATCAATCTTAGTAATTTAGGGTTCCTCTCATTCCCACCTTTTTTTTCATCGCGCAGCCTTTGTTTCCCCCTTCTTTACTCTCAAATATGAATCTCTCATTTGTAATTTCTAAAATCTAAACAAAATCCAGTACATCCTATCAATTATCAACCTTCAATGGCTTCAATTTTTACTCTCGTTAGTCGGTCTCTCCTCAGTCCTCTGTAAGCAGTAAGCAGTTCAAACTTCGATTATCAACCTTCAAAAGCTTCAAGTCCTGTTAGGTATGTCATTTTTTGCTCTCTCGGTCTCTCCTCTGGGTTTTTCTTTGCTTTTATTTTTGGATCAGGAGGTAGGGTTGCTGGTTGCATGTTGAGATCTATAATGTTGATTGTTGATCCATTTCGTATAACTTTTATATCTGAAGTTTGAATTTTTGGGAATTAAGACTGATATATGCAAGGAGATTATTTCAAATCGTGGGGTATAAATTTTCCTTGAATTTCAGTGATTTTTCAGGAATTTTGTTCCAGTTATATGTGAGGTATAAATTTTCCTATAGAAGTGATTGACAAAACGAGCTTGTAAAGTCTATAAACCACAGCTGGTCTCTCCAACACGAGATTATTTACTAAACGAGCTTGTATCCACGTGTCACAATCCCATAGGAACTTTTTACCCAACCCAATCCGTAGATCATGATTATCACCAAAAAGAGGAAACCGTAATAATAAAAAACTCATAGGGGTATATTCGTCAGAGCACTCCGCATCGTTCCCCAGGTCTCCTCCGAGTCTCATTAACTCCCTTCCTCTCTCGCGACTCGATAAACAAAAAACACAAAAAAATTCCCACCGCAAACACGCAAATCACTCAAAATCACATGCTCTTCCAATTTTATCCTCACTACTTTATCCAAAATCTCTCTATCTTTCCTCGTGGCCCTCTCGTAATTCTCCCCATTCTTAATCCCAATCTCAAAACTTCCATTTCTATCTCCGGCGATCTGAAACGTGGTCGTTTTGTTAGGGTTTTTAATTGTATACTTTTCAACTCCAAAGCCTCGCATTTCAATTCGAATTTAGGGTTTTGAGTTTCGGATTGAATTGAGTTAGGGTTTTAATTTCTTGAATTGAGTGTTCGATTTTGATTAATTAGGGTTTCAGTTTAAGGCAGGGTTATAGTGATGACGTGAAGTTCGAGGCACAAATCGAGCAAGCATAGTTCGAGGGAGGCGAGGGATTACTCAGATTCGGAGAAGGATTCGAGCGTGAAGGAGCGAAAGGTTAAAGACGATAGCAGTAGTGTTAGGGTTTCAAAGGAAAGCGAGAAGCGGAAGCTCGATTCGAAGGCAGGTAAGGACGCGTTTGGCTCGGGAAATGGGGAGTATGCCGAGGAGTATAGTTCGTCTTCAAAGCGGCGGAAAGATCGGGCTTCGGATGACGGCGTGACTGACCGGTGGAACGGTGGCGGCGAGGATGAGAAGATTGAGAGTTCGAGGAAATCGAAAGGGTCGATTGAGTCTTCGAAGAGTAAGAGGAGAGATGATGGTGAGGATCAGAGGTCAAAGAGTGAGTGGAAGCAGAGGGAATTAAGTCGAAGGGAGAGTAGAGAAGAAAGAAAGTTGAAAGAAGCCAAGAGTGAGAGATTTGTTGAGAGTGAAGAGCGTAGTCGTGCGGTAAATGATAAACCTGGTATGTAGATTTCGAACTGACATATAGAGCTGTTGGTAATATTATCAAAATGTAAAAAGTAGATTTCTAACAAAAGAAGTTTCACAGGATCATTGTTTAAAGCACGCTTCAAAAAGTTATAATACCACCAAGTGCTCGGGCAGTCCTCAAAGTGGAAAGGTACACAAAATTTTATGAATCATATCTTTTATTTCAGTTTTATGCCCTGATGGGTTTAATTTGGTGGCTTAATTTGTTTTATTTGTGAGTTTTGCTAGTGGGTAAGATTGCTTTGAGACTTGAAAGTTAAAACAATCATGATGTAAAATATTCTATTAACAGTGTCTCGATGTTCTCTATGTCAGACATGAACTTGGAGATAGTTTTTTACCTGATGAACTTTTGCCATGTTCTGATTGATACTTGTTGAAACCTTTGGGGGATATGGCACTGTCATCTGATGTGCTTTGAGGTGCAGCATGAATGCTATGAAAGCAGTATTTGATATATTGAGATCTAACATGTTTATCTCATCTATTTTTATGGCAATTACCTGGAATGTTACATTCTAGTACATTTTGAGCTTTGAACTTTTAGTTTCCAGGAATTCCATAATGAACAACTATCTTGTCATCTTGATTTGCTTCCTGCATTTGGAAACAGTATTAGATCATGTCATCTGATAAACTTCATCTGGTTCATGAGATCCTTTTATTTCAGTTTTATGTCCGTCTATATATATATATATGTGTGTGTGTGTGTGTGTGTGTGTGTGTGTGTTATTGATTTGTTTGTTTTGGTGATTATGTAGCGGTATGAAAGATACAACTTGTTATTATGGATGCCATTTGGTTTTTTATATGCATGCTCTTAGGTTGTTGGTATGGTTATTGTCAATAAGTGCTTTATGTGACAAAAATTAGATTAGGGTTATATTTTGTATTTTTATTTGGATGTATTTAATGTTTTTATTTATGAAGATATCGATTTTTTTTGGAAGTCCATCTAATTCTTAACATTTGGTTTATAATTTCAGATTTTGTGCCAGATATCATATTGTTGGGGGATTGTTGCAGGCTTCTCAACAAGTATCATGAATTTTGGTGGGGGCATGACATTTTGATGGGACTTTAAGAGTAGTTTTTGAAATATATATATGTTAATTTAAAGATTGTCTATGGAGTTTTTGTATTCATCATGTGATACTGTTGAATTGATTAATACGATTAATCTATTATATTGCGAATTTTATATAAATGTAATTTTTTAGTTTTTTATTTCATTGAGTTGGTATATATATATATATATATATTATGATTAATTTAATTACAAAAAATAAGAATATAATACGATTTTTAAATTTTAAAAGATATTGACGGATATTGATACTATAGTAACAATAATTACTGACACTAAAAATCAAATATATGCGATATACTGATACTGCAGTAACAAAATTTACTGACACTATAGTATCACTAAATACTGATGATATAGTGTAAATAATTTACTGACACTAAAATAGTGTGAGAGATTACTGATACCATAGTGTCAATAATTTTCTGATACTACAGTATTAACGTTTACTGACACTAAGAATCACTGACACTAGAAACTAGTGTCAGTGATTTCTGGCTGCGGCAACACTGACACATTTATATAGTGTCAGTAAAACCCTTTACTGACACTAATTTAGTATCAGTAAAAACCTTTTTTCTTGTAGTGCATTCATGCATATTGATGAAAGATGCAATTCTGGACAAGGCTGGTGCGTGTATTGAGGTTACTGGTTATTGAACAAAGTGTGGCGCATGATCCTATGTGCATACATGTTCATGGTTCACGTGTGGCTGATTATGAATATGCGCAAATCATCATCAAACTGAAAAACATGTAAAAACAAATCAGCAAAGTGGATGCCTTATAGGAAGACGAAGGGTCACAGTGCCCCACATGCGCTTTTGATTCACCAATATGATGTATCGCATGCGTGGTTTTGATTTATGGCTCATGGTGAGGCTCGTGTGTGACGAGCATTTGGCAAATAATAAAATATGGGGCTGTTCGGATCTGAATTTTTAGAAGAAAAATTCTGGATTAAAATGAGAAGGGCAGAAAAAGTTTTCAAGGACGATCCCGGGTGCCTAAGACGCTTCCGCTGCGCGAGGAAAGCATTTCCTACAATTGGCGTCGAGAGTAAGGTTGAAAAGTGTTCTTAACCCTTCTCTTTTTCATTTAAAGTTTCTGTTTTTTATATGAGTTATAAATATGATATGCATGTTTAGATGAGTGAGCACAAAATAATATTCATGTGATGAATGTTTATTGTTATTTCACGTGATGAATAAATTTTACATTGGTCGTAAATTTTTCCGGCTCTTATTTTTGTAGTTGGTTTTGTTTTTGGGATGTAAGGACATAAGGCCATTGTTTACAATTGTTGTAATTTTATTTTCCAATGTAAAATTTCAATTATTGTAATTTGGAGCACCGATTCGAAGAAGGAGCCAACACCACCTTGAAGCGGGATTTGAAGACCAATGGATGTCTTGGTAAATTTGATGTACTAATTAGATTAGTATAGGAAAAATAAGAGCCCGGTCAATGCAAAATAATTTTATGTTATATGTATGTTTATTTCCAATTGTTTGAATAACATGTCATATAGCTTAGGGTGCCTACTCTTGCATTTTACATGTCATAACATGTTTTAGATGCATTATCATTATAGACATGAAATATGATTTTATGTAATTTAAAATATTTAAATTAGATTATGATATGCATGGAAATCAATTAATTGGATTAATTGGATTTATGGTTTAAAATTTGAATTCTAATATATTGGGCTTAAATAGTGTATAATAAATTCCATTGGTATATAGGATGGAAACCCGGATATAAATTCCATAGCCGAATCCGAATGGACGGTAATATGGTTTGCACTCAGGATACAATTCCATTTACCATTGGATTTTATAACTCACTAAGATTAATTAAATAGTTTAATACAAATCTTGACCTTTTAGGATTCTAAAATTTTAAACCTATTAGTGTTCTAGTATTTTAAGAGTTAAAATATAATAGGTCACTAATACCACTCTAATTAAATTAGTTTAATTGAGTAATATTATTAGTAGAGACTAATGGAAAATTAGTGATATAAAATTTTAAAAGTTAAAATTGGTTAGGTCACTAATGTTGAACTAGTGTTAATGATAATTATGATTTAGCAGCCATAATTTTATCCACACTAGTTAAAATAAAATATTAGATTTTTTATAAATAGAAACCTTAATTTTAAAATAGTGATGGGAGAGGGATATACGATAGTATATCCCGCGATCTCTGTTGTTAGTCCGAAAACGTGAGATTCAAAAGGCGCCTCGAGACGGCTTTGCTTTCGTCCCCCTACGGATGGTGTCCATTTTGGGTCAATATCAGGTTTGGGTTCTGAGAGGATAGGGATTCTAGATGTATCTTGTGAACTGACATACCCTACGACGGCACTTCACGCGTTAAGTCTAAGAATCCCGAAACGGCAGGTCACACTCACAAAGGAATAATTAATTGTTAATAAAATTCCTTAATCGAATGAAACGGTAGTTGTTTAATATAGGAATAAGAGTTATTCCCGCATATATTAAATCAACTGAGATTGTCTCGATCTATCATGCAAGTACTTGACCTACCCTACGGCAGCACTTACTTGTGAGATGATGGATTTTCGTGTCATAGTAATTCTCTTAGGTTTCTAATTCATTATTCATGGTTCATGCATCATGTTTAATTTTGTGCCAAAATTATTTGATGATTTTAATATGCGATGAATGAATATTAAATGCATGTTTATTTTATTTTTCAGCCATGGTTTCTCCAATTATTTCCATACTCTCAAACGATAAACTAACGAGAAAAAACTATGTTAAGTGGAAAAGTAACATGGAAGCTATCATGGTCTATGAAAACCTAAAATTTATCCTGACGGAGGAGAGTCCTCCCGAACCGGCCAGAAACTCTGGCCAAGTTGTACGCGATACCTACCGGAAATAGGTCGCAGTAAATAAGAAAGCTCGCTGCTACTTGCTAGCGGGGATGTCTGAGGTTCTTGCTGCAAAGCATGAACCTATGGCTCTAGCATCTCAGATGATGGAGTCATTGCAGGGCATGTTTGGGCAGCCTTCGGAGCGTCAACGCCATGAGGCCATGGTCTCAGCGATGACTGCTAGGATGAAGGATGAGACATCAGTCCGAGAGCACGTCTTGAGGATGATGACCTATCTCAACACTGCTGAAACCCATTAAGCTTGTATTGATGAGCATAGCCAGGAGACCATGATTATGGAAACTCTTCCGAAGAGTTTCCTGCACTTTTAAAGCAACTATGTTATGAACAAGTTGACTTTTACTTTGACCCAACTGCTTAATGAGCTCACTCATTACGAGTCCATGCTTGTGGATCCTCATAAGTCCGTTGTTGAGGCAAATGTTGCCGAGTTTTCTAAATCTGCAAAGATGAAGAAGAATAGCACTGGGAAAGCTAAAGGTACAGCTACTTGACATACATAAGGACCTTGCTGAATGTAACTTTACAATGAGAGTTAGGACAAGGGATGTTGTTTCAGTAAAACAGTGGGAGTTATCAATTTTCAATTTTTTTCAAATAAAAGTTATTTGAATTTAAATAAAGTGGTGTTTGTTCCTGTTTTGTCATGGAAATTTG
Organism: Zanthoxylum bungeanum; assembly: GCA_019454045.1. Lineage (NCBI taxonomy): Eukaryota > Viridiplantae > Streptophyta > Magnoliopsida > Sapindales > Rutaceae > Zanthoxylum > Zanthoxylum bungeanum. The sequence goes on from SKCR01003135.1 coordinate 71,080, forward strand.
ATTTCTATTTCAAAACTATTGCATGATGGTTATCATTTATCTAATAATAATAGTTATTATTTCAAAAATGGATTACCTATATGCTAAGGAAACTATGAGATAACTTGTATGTGTTAAAACTGTTAACAAATAAGTCACTGCTCAATACTGAAATGTTTAAAGTTGAGAAACCTAGAACTAAACGGCCAAAGATTTCTCACGATGACACATATCTATGGCATCTTAGACTTGGTCATATCAACCTTAACCGGAAAGACAGATTGATAAAGAACGAATTCTTAAACTAGTTAAAGCTTGGAACTTTACCAGTTTATGAATACTATTTAGAAAGAAAAATGACCAAGAGACATTTTACTAGAAAATGTATAAGTGCCAATCAACCACTAGAGCTAATACATTCAGACGTTTGCGAACCGATGAATGTAAGAGCCCGAGGTGGTTATGAATACTTCGTCACATTCATTGACGATTATTCAAGATATAGGTATGTTTACCTAATACATCACAAATCATATACTTTTGAAAAGTTCAAAGAGTATCGTGCTGAGGTTGAGAACCAATTAGGTAAGACAATCAAAACTCTACGATCGGATTGTGGAGGAGAATACCTCGACAGAGATTTCGAGGAATTCTTAGTTGAGTAGGGATAGTATCCCAGCTCACAGCACCTGGAACACCACAGCAAAATGGTGTTGCAAAGAGGAGAAATCGGACCATACTAGACATGATGAAATCTATGTTTAGTTATAGCTCACTACCTAGTTCGCTCTAGGGATATGCAATGCAAACTGTAATGCATATCCTTAATGTAGTTCCATCTAAGTTGTTCCTAAGACTCCCTTAGAGTTTTGGAATGGTCGTAAAACTAGTTTACGATATTTCCGCATATGGGGGTGTCCAGCACATGTGCTGAAGAATAAGACTACAAAATTGGAGCCACGTTCTCAGGTGTGCCTATTTGTAGGCTATCCTAATGAGACTAGGGGTGGATTATTCTATAGTCATGATGATAACAAAGTATTTGTATCGAAAAATGCTACGTTTCTAGAGGAGGAATATATGAGGGAGTTCAAGCCTCGAAGTAAGGTGTTACTCGAAGAGTTACTTGCTGGTTCGAACAGCACACCATTGTCAATGACAGTTGACAAATACATAGCACTTCGACATCTGAGAGTCAGATGCAAGTTCGTCAGAATGATCTACCACCTAGACGCAGTGTGAGGGTTGTACGACAACCTGATCACTACATTGGGGTTTGAGAGGCACAAGTTGTCGCATCCAGCGATGGTATAGATGATCCATTGACCTATCATAGTGCAATGGATGATTCTGACAAAGAGGAATGGCTCAAATCCATGAACCTAGAGATGGAGTCCATGTACTCCAACTCAATCTGGGAACTTGTAGACCAACCTGATGGGGTGAAACCCATAGGTTGCAAGTGGATCTACAAGAGGAAAAAGGGGAGCAGATGGGAAGGTATAGACCTTCAAGGCTAGGCTAGTGGCCAAGGGTTATACCCAGAAAGAGGGAGTTGACTATAAGGAAACTTTCTCGCCAGTAGCCATGCTCAAATCCATCCGCACTCTTCTATCCATTGCCGTATATTATGACTATGAAATATGGCAAATGGATGTCAAGACTGCATTATTGAATGGCAATCTTGATGAGAGTATCTATATGACACAACTAGAAGGGTTCATATCCCAAGGTCAAGAGCAAAAGGTTTGAAGACTACAAAGGTCCATTTATGGACTTAAGCAGACATCTCGATCTTGGAATATAAGATTTGATACCACGATCAAGTCTTATGATTTTGAGCAGAATGTTGATGAGCCTTATGTATACAAGCGCGTCATTGACGGGAATGTGGTTTTTCTTGTTTTTATACGTCGATGATATTTTACTCATTGGGAATGATGTAAAGATATTATCGGACGTGAAAACCTAGCTAGCTAACCAATTCCAAATGAAAGATTTGGGAGAGGCCAGTTATGTTCTTGGAATTCAGATACTTCGGGATTGCAACAAACAGCTGTTAGCTATGTCTCAGGCATCCTATATCGACAAGATCCGTGTGCGATTTGGGATGCAGAATTCAAAGAAATGTAATATGTCTTATCGGCATGGAATTCATTGGTCAAAGGAACACTCTCATAAGACACCTCAAGATGTTGAGGAAATGAGACACATCTCATATGCCTCAACAGTTGGCAGTCTCATGTATGCTATGTTATGTATGAGACCGGACATCTGTTTTATAGTGGGAGTAGTCAGTAGGTTTCAGTCGAACCCATGATAGGATCACTGGATGGCTGTGAAACACATTCTCAAGTATCTTAAGAGAACGAGAGATTATATGCTTGTATATTCCGGTGAGGATATGATCCTAAAGGGATATACAGACTCTGATTTTCATACAGATGTCGATTCTATGAAATCAACATCTGGATCAGTGTTTACCATAGGTGGTGGGGATCTAGTATGGCGGAGTATAAAGCAATCTTGCATTGCTAACTCCACCATGGAGGCTGAATATGTGGTAGCTTGTGAAGCAGCTAAGGTAGTAGTCTGGCTCTGTAAATTCTTGGAGATCTGAAAGTTATTCCAGATATGGATACACTACTCACACTTTATTGCGATAATAGTGGTGCAGTGGCAAACTCCAAAGAACCAAGAAGTCATAAGAGGGGAAAATATATAGAGAGAAAATTCATAGGAACATGGCATATCCGTTTACAAAAACCTTGTCGGCTAAACTGTTTGAAGGTCACCTAGATAGTCTAGGATTACGTGACATGCCCCATTTGCTCTAGTGCAAGTGGGAGATTGTTGAGATGTATGCCCTAGAGCTACATGTAATGTAAATGACTTTATGTGATTTGAAATAAAATGATACATTATTCATTTATCAAAATGTTTGTTTAATATTCGCATATTATAAATTATCTTGAATACCCTAGATTACTTATGTGCCTTCAGACTTAGTGTATGAGTGTCATACACAAGAGGATTTAAGTCTGAAGTTAGTAATCTTAAATATTCCATAGAGAGCAAACAAAACGGGTACTTTGTTTGTGGTTTATCTATAGCTGCGGTCCATTCTATATTTGTATGGCGACCGTGATCCGGGATCGTCCATGTAGAGTCATGAGAATGGAGGCACCTTGTATGATGTGATCATATAGGACTGGACCCAGATGGAAATGACATTCTTATAATATCTGTTAAACAAATAAAGTCATTTTGATCTACTAGATGGTCATATATGGATTGATCTTAATCCTGAGTGTACTACGAACTCCTGCATGGCAGGCTATGTCCTTTTATTTACAAAGGTGAGGTTGGTGTAGCAAACCCGACCAATAGCTATGTACTTTAGGGGCATCGTCTGTTGTGTAGCTGGGAACATTTTACATAGACATGGAGTTCACTCCTTCTTGCGAGAAATATAGGAGTATCTTTCTTAAGGGTTGATTCGGTGCTTGAAAGATTTGAGCGCTCAAGTCTTTCTATTACGAATAGAAAGATTAAAATTCATAATGGTTATGAATAAATCGTTCATTAGAGAATCAATGGTACTTAAGGTAAAAATAATTAGAGGGGTATAACGGATATTATGACCCGGCTCTAATTATGAGATACTCGTGAAGGGCTAATCTTTATGTAGTGACTATATCGATCGACACCGACTTGGTTCGGGTTAATATATCATCTGCGGCAACGAGAGTGCAACTTCGGGTTTTTAGTGGAATAAACCGGAGTTAATAATTCAGAATATTTAATCAAGAGCTTAAATGATATTTCAAGATTATTGGAGCTCGGAACCGTAGGTCCATTTGGTCACGTGCTAGTGTAGACAACAATTATTGAGCGCTCAAGTCTTTCATTCCACTTACTAGAGCCATGCGCTCTAGTCGCATCATGCATATAAATATAAAGACATCATAATATCAAACTAAGTATGCCCGAATGAAACACATCTACATCCAACGAACACACATCAACCGGCGCGGCAAAGTTATCGGGTAAAGGGCTTTAACCCCTCCCCATAGGGGATCTTTCATTCCACTTACTAAGCCATGCGCTCGTTGAGTCAGGCATAAAAAACAAAAGACAATCATATCAACTAAGTAGCCCGATTGAACACATCTTACATCCAACCGAACACACATCACCGCGCGGCAAATTACTGTGGTAAAGGGCTTTAAAACCCCCTCCCCCTAGGGGATCTTTCATTCCACATTACTAAGCCATGCGCTCGATTGAGTCCAATGCATAAATAAGCAACAGGCAAATTCAAGTGACGAAAATAGATAAAAATCAAATCCAACATGAAAACAAAAGAAGGTGTGTTTACTCAAGTGGTACGTGGAGTTGGATCCCAAGTACAGACCGCACTAAACATCCATTCATATTCGGCTACGATGTACTCTGGATTTCCATTCTATTACCACAAGATATCGACACTCTTCCATTCATCCATACCCACCACACACTCATTTACAAACATCTCAACAAAGAATGAAGATACAGTAAAATAAATAACAAGAATCAAATAAGATGAGTGTGGAAGTCCACTCAGGTCTACCTTTTAAGCGTCTCTCGGACTACGCGTTTCACGCAGATCGGAAGGGGTAAGGCCCGCAAACTTTTCGGGTTCACGTGGTTGGCCCTTTCCCTTCGTTTCGGTGCCCAACTTCAAGCTACTGTTTCGAACTGCCGTTTTGCTGGCTTTTGCCTTGTGGGTTTCGAGGCCCCCCCAGGCTTTCCTCGGTATTCTGCTTACTGTTTAGTGGACTTGTTTTTGTTGGATAATAATGACCTAGCGTCAGCTATTTGTACATATCAATGGGTGTGTTTTGTACAAATTAACTATGTGACAAGAAATGCACTCGCATCGTTTGTGAATTAGATCACATAGATATATAAATGAAGAGAGGTCCCGGTGATTAGTTCCTGGACGGAGAATGATATGAGACAGTATCAGTACCCCGAGGATTAATCATTGAATATCCCTAGCCGGAGTATTATCGTCGAGACTGGGACATGCGATAATGCGAATAGGCTAGTATTGGCACTTGGTGTCCGTTGTGAGGGCCACAACGGCATATTGCTCAGATAATATAAGTATCGGAACTGATAACAAGTGCGATAGGAGGTCGTGTTATCACCCGATGTACGGGAAACAGCTTCGCTCTCGATTAGACCCCTGGAATCCCATTGGTATGATGACTATGTGTCTATGGGGAAGGCCGAATCAAGGTAGGTTTGTATTCTTAACCTAGACTTAATCGCTATACTTACGATAAGCGATAGACGTTGGTCTTGGTGGTAAAAGGGCTTTAACCGTTCTGCGTTAGACAGTAATGTCCCATAGCGTCACTATTTTGTAAATGATATTGTATTATTGTACAAAATTAACTATGTAGTAATGAAATTGCCTTTTACCGTTTTGTAATTTATTTACTTTGATATATAAATGGTAAAAGTCCCTATGATTAGTTCCGGATTGAGATGATATGAGACAGTATCAATCCATAAAGGTTTAATCATTAAATATCCCTAGTCGTAGTATTATCGAGACTGGACATCGATAATGCGGAATAGACTAGTACTGCACTCGTGCATGTTGTGAGGGCACAACGGCATAGTTCTCATATATTTAAGTATAGGATACTTATGCAAGTGCGGTAGGAGGTTGTGTTTTACCGATGGTACGGAAAACAGCTTCGCTCTGGATAGACCCCCGCGGAATCCCATTGGTAGTATGTCTGCGTGTCTATGGGAGTCCGCTTCAGGGTAGGTGCATATGATCTTAACCTGAGATTTGCATCGCTAGTACTTACGACAATCGGTAAAATTTAGGTTTGGTGGTCCAGGGCTTTAACGAGTTCTGTGTATACCTCTTCTGGGTTTATCGAGAATCGTAGTGTATTGGATGTGATGTCAAGATGGAAGTATCACTTCAGACATATGGAGATGATGATCGCGAGGGATTCAGAACTAGTACTCTATAATGGTTGCAACCATCGGGATAATATGACTAGGTCAGGATTATCCGATTCAAAGAGACTGGTTGCTTGACATCCGATATGTGTTTCGGACGGGGCAGACATATTATCCAGCCCCAGCCCTAGCATGTGATCATCCGATACTGGTTCGATATACACTATACTACGGTATACTACGCCTGTTATAGATCTAATATTCCAGTAAGAATATTTCTAGAGAATTGGGTAGGCATGGCGTTTTGCTAGAAGCTAACCTTGTCTTGTAAATCGGTAAAAACGTAGTACTTGGTACGTACGTGTTCGGATAGTTCGACAACCGGATTTACTGCCAACATATCTAGAGGTCTCTTGGGTCGCTTCCCGAAGATTCACCGATGACGTATGATTCAAACTCGATTAATCTTGGATTAATTACGGAGAGACTTTATCTTGGATAAAGTACTGTATAAAGAGAGAGATCGATTAATTTAGAATTAATCGTAAAATTATTATATTCGATATAATAAACGGAATTCGATTCCGACGCGAAATTGAAATTAGATTTTAATTCGGGCAAACGAATTAATTTAGAATTAATTCGTTAGCGACGTAAATAATAAATTCGCTAGGCGCAATTATTTATTTAAATTCGATTTAATTAACGTCGCGACGTAAGCTCGATATTTCGGAAATATCGAACCCGAACGCGTGAGTGCAAGTGGGCCCACTTTCATTTGGAAACGTGTGGGGCCCACATGACACTTGTCATTATTTGTATTTTTTAATCAAGATGCAATGCATGAAGATAGTGTACAAAGCACTCAAAGATATGCATGGAAATTGAGTGTTAGACACTCTAAGTGCTTGCATGGTTTGTGTTATATTTATATTATTATTTATATAATTATAACATAAATATAAATTGATTTTTGAGACAAAAATCAATCACTTCTCTCCCCCTCTCTAATTACCGAAACTGTGAACAGTTTCTTTGCTCTCCATTTTCATTTTTTTTGTTGCAAAAGCTTGAAGATTTTGTGTATGTTTGGAACATAAAGAACACATCTTTGGCTAGCACCATCAAGGGATCATACAAGGTGATATGGGAAACTCATCTTAGAGCTTGGAAGGATCAAATTCAAGCTTGGAGCTTCTCTTCACTGCTTGGCCGAAATCTTCACTGCACAAAGGAGGATTTTGCTTCATCCATTGCATCCACATTTGGCTATTTGTGAGTATTGTTTCCGCCATTACTTCAATCTAATTCATTCTTATATATATCTTGCTTGTTTTTGATCTTGGGATATGGTTATTAGATTTCCAACAATGGTATCATTGAGCCTAAAAATGCATGCAAATATATTAGGATGTTATTTGGGAAAATTGTTTGAAGCATGATTTGATGAGTTTGCTGGTTGAATATGCTTAGATGTATGTTAAAATGAATTATACATCATCAATTTCATGGAAAATAAATTGGATTAATTTTTCCAACCCCAAAGTGGCTTGGCCGAATACATGCAAGCATGAGGACTAGATGATTTTTTAATTTTAAGACATTGGATGACTTGAAATAATATGGAGATGATCATTTGTGACTTGATTGGATTGAAAACGAAATCGGAACCATATTTTTCACCTTGGCCGAATGCTTGATGACAATTAGGGACATGATTTTTTGATTAAATAATGTTGGACATGTATTTAAGATAAAAATATGATTAATAGATTAATTTGATATTTTGGAATATTGATTTAAAGGATTAATCATGAACATACACTTTAATTAATTAAGTTATAAAATTTGGAATTTTAAAATTTAGTTAATTGGGCTTAAATTGGAATTGGGCCTAAAACTATTATATTTGGTCATAAATGGGCTTGGTTGGGCCAAGTAGATTTGGACCATTTGGATTGGATCCAAATGGGCCTAAATCACACCATTTAAGTCCAAATGTAATAAATGGGCTTTTATGTTTAATTGGGCCTTATGGGCTTGATATTGGTTTTATGGCAAATGAGGGTGATTCCTTATTGGGCTTGGAAATTGGGTTTGACCCACATTGACCAAGGCCCAAGCCTAATGAAATCAATAGAAAGCCCATCGGACTTTAATTAAACGGACATTAGATGTTGGTTGGGCTTTGAGACCCAATAGAACTAGATTTGGAATCTAAGTTATAAAAGCACAATAAAAGTGTATATATTTAATTTAGAATTAAATAATAGGATTAGTATTGAATACGACTTAAATTGGATTTAACGAGTAGTTCGATATAATTCGTGAATTCATACATATGTATTTATTCTCAAAACGAGTTGGACTCGCGCAAATGCAAACAATTGTTTGATCATTGTATTGTCACCTAATTAAAGACTAATTAATTGGATTAGATTGGTTGTATAACATGCCTTGAATGAATGAATGAATGTGGATGTGTTGTATGAATAGTGCATATCGGATGGATATTAGAAGGGAAGGGTAATTTTAGAAATTATTGTAAATTTGGAATTTATAAATTGGACCTGCGTGTCCAGCCTTATCTCTTTATCTCTATGTATTCTCTTCTCACCTAATTCCCCTCAATGTAAATGAGGTTTCTCTTATTGTATTATGTAATTGGGTAGAAGTAGAATAGTGCTAGCGGGGAGAGGAAAGGGAGTGATTTGTTCTAGGAACAAGTTGTTTATATATCCATCCGTATATCACTATTACTTTACTTTATGCACTTTATGATGTTTTAGAAGCATGCTTAAGGGTGTATGATGATGAGACCTAACAAAGATAAATTAATTGGTTGCCAATTACGCGAAAAATCCCTCAAACAATATTAAGCGATTTTCCTTCCGTTGAGTGATTCTTTCTCAAGATCCAAAATTGGCATTGGTTTGTTGGCCAAAGTCAAGACCTTTGTCAATTGAGGATGTGTTTGAATCATGAGAGTTTTGTTACACATCGGTGTCCTGTCCAAGTTGTGATTTGTTGGCCAAAGTCAAGATCACTTCTTGTCCATCGACATTGATTACGAAACTTTCCTTGTCAATGGGTCCCGCTTAACTGGAATCATTAGGTTTGTTGTGCCAAAGCCAAGGCTTAGTTGATTCAGAGGAAATGGTTAGGAAAATGTATTGGATACATTGACGTATGTATTAGATATATATGTTTCGGACTTGGATGTCCACCTACCGGATCTAGGAATTGGATGGGATCCAATTGATCTTCGAGATCTACCTAGTTAAATATCATACAACTTGTTGGCCAAAGTCAAGGTTGTGTGTTATTTAACGGGATCCTAGCCCACTAGGAAATTGGATTTCCCGAGTACTCAACAGAGGGTTAGAGACTTGTAGAAAATAGTGGGAGGCTAGTATTGAGTTTGCAATTTCATTCAGATACTTAGCTTTACGCGCTTACAAAAATTTATTTCGTCAATTTTTAACATTAGTTGGACTAATAAAAATGTTATTTTTCTTGTAACAGTTTGACTGTACCCATTTTTTCGTTAACTAGATAGTTGGACTATCGTAGTTAAGATGGCTAGCAAGGTAAATGTCCGTGACATTATCATGGGAGACAATGTCTTTAAGGGACAAACTTCGCTGATTGGGAAATGAACCTAAGGATAGTCCTTGGGGCGAGAGGATACTGTATACTATTCAGAGACCTCTCGGGCCTAAGCCCACTGAGCCACTTGAGCTGGAGTTATGGAAAACTCACAGTGATGATTGTGACACAGCTCAGTCGATTATGCTTGCTTCAATGACTCAACACTTTCGTCGCCAAAATAGGGACTTGGATCCTTATAATATGATGGCAAGATTGCAAGATCTTCACCGCACTAATAAGCGGATGGCGAGGTACGAGTTGGTGAAGAGGATCTTTCGCACCCGTATGACTGATGGTAGTTCTGTTGAGGTCCATGGGACTCAAATGATAGCAGATATTGATGAACTGGCTTGTATGGGTATAGTCTTGGAGTCTGAGCTGGCTATAGATGTACTTCTACAGTCACTACCCGATACTTGGAAACAGATTGTCATCAACTACAAACTGATGAATTCGGATGACACTCTTGGAGAGTTGTTGTCAATTCTCAAGGAGTCAGAGAAAGAACTTCTGAAAGGCAACAAGCGCGAGGCGCACTTTGCAACAACATCTCAAACGCCGAAAGCTGGGCTCAAGGCAACTGGGGGTGTTAAGAAGAAGAAGCATAAGAACAAAGGCAAGGCCAAGTCAACAAAGGCTTCTGGGAAGCCAAGGGACAAGTCTCAAGATGTTTGCCTGAAATGCGGCAAAAGAGGTCACTGGAAGCGTGACTGCCGCATGAACAAGGGACATAAGGAGGACATACAGGCGGGCAAGGCACCGGCCTCAGGTATGTTTGTTATTGAGATAAATATGACTACTTCAAGTCTTAATAAAAATTGGATTTTTGATTCTGGCTGTGGTTCTCATATTTGTACTGATGTGCAGGATCTGCATGATAGCAGGAGACTGGCTTCGGGGGAGGTTGATCTACGTGTTGGAAATGGAACTTCTGTTGCTGTTTTGGCCGTAGGCACTTTTGTTTTGGAACTGCCCTCGGGGCATGTACTTAAACTAAATGACTGTTATTTTGTTCCTAGTTTAACTAGGAATATTATTTCTGTATCTTTGTTAACCCAAACAGGGTACACTTTTGTATTTAAAAACACCAGGTGTTATTTATATATGAATGATGCAGAAATTTGCAGTGCTGATGCAAATAATGGTCTTTATATTTTGAATATAAATGAATCTCCAAAATGTAAAATAACAAACAAAAGGCTCAAAATGAGTAATCCAAAAGAAGAAACTTATTTGTGGCATTGTCGTCTGGGACACATCAACAAGACTCGCATATCCACACTTTCGAAGAGTGGGTACTTGGACGGATTTGATCCAAATTCATATGACGTCTGCGAATCTTGTTTGTTAGGCAAAATGCCTAAATCACCTTTTAGTGGTAAAGGTGAACGCGCCACTGAACTGTTAGCCCTCGTTCATAGTGACGTTTGTGGGCCCATGTCTAGCCAGGCTAGAGGTGGATATCGATACTTCGTAACCTTTACGGATGATGCATCACGTTATGGTTATGTGTATCTTATGATGCACAAGTCGGAAACTTTTGAGAAATTCAAAGAGTTTCGACACGAAGTTGAAAAACAAACAGGCAAGAGTATTAAAACATTACGGTCGGACCGTGGTGGCGAATACTTAAGTAATGAGTTTCAAGATTACTTGAAAGAATATGGTATTCTTTCACAATGGACTCCTCCTGGAACACCACAATTAAATGGTGTGTCTGAACGGAGAAACCGTACCTTGCTGGACATGGTAAGGTCGATGATGAGTCGCACTGAGCTACCTATATCCTTCTGGGGACATGCATTAGAAAGTGCAATTCTTATTTTGAATAGGGTTCCGTCAAAGTCTGTTGAACAGACTCCGTATGAGATATGGACAGGAAAGAACCAGGTTTCTCATTCCTGAAGATTTGGGGTTGCTGGGCATACGTCAAACGTTTGGAAGGTACCAAACTTGAACCCAAATCAGATAAATGCCTATTTGTTGGATATCCTAAGGAAACCAAAGGATATTACTTCTATAACCCAAAAGAGAACAAAGTATTTGTTGCTCTACATGCAGTTTTCCTTGAGAAGGAATTCCTAAATGCAGTGGTTAGTGGGAGGAAAGTAGAACTCGATGAAAGTCGTAGTGATACTGTTCCTGGCATTGAATCTAGAACGGAACATGAACAGTCCATCCAGGATGAGACTGAACCACAATCTTCAATTACACAAGGGCTACGTAGGTCGGAGAGAGTCAGGGTAATACCTGAGAGGTATGGATTCCTGATCTCACCTCATGTAGATATTAATCTTATTGAGGATACTGAACCGGCCACGTATGAGGAAGCGATACAGGGTATCGAATCCACTTTATGGCAAGAGGCCATGAAGGCCGAAATGGATTCCATGTATACCAACCAAGTTTGGACACTGGTTGATGCACCAGAAGGCGTAAAGCCTATTGGATGCAAATGGGTCTTCAAGAAGAAGACAGACATGGATGGCAACGTTCAAACGTACAAAGCTAGGCTTGTAGCGAAGGGGTATCGTCAACAACTTGGAGTTGATTATGACGAAACTTTCTCACCCGTTGCCATGATTAAATCCATTCGGATAATGCTTGCGATAGCTGCATATTACGATTACGAAATATGGCAGATGGACGTTAAAACCGCTTTCCTTAACGGAAACCTGTTGGAGGATGTTATATGCAACAACCTGACGGTTTTATCGCACCAAGACTTGCAAACAAGGTTTGTAAGTTAAATCGGTCCATTTATGGACTGAAGCAAGCATCGAGGTCATGGAACCAACGTTTTGATGAGGTCATAAAAGAATATGATTTCATTCAAAACGTAGATGATCCTTGTGTGTATAAGAAGGTTAGTGGGAGTGCACTGACTTTTATTGTCCTTTATGTCGACGATGTATTGCTAATAGGCAATGACATTCCCATGTTAACGTCGGTGAAAGCTTGGCTTTCATTGAAATTCTCCATGAAAGATCTGGGAGAAGCAGCTTTTATTCTAGGAATAAAGATCTACCGGGATAGATCTAGAAAGCTACTTGGACTCTCCCAGAGTACATATATTGATAAAGTGTTGAAGAGATTCAACATGGATCAGTCCAAGAAGGGACTGTTGCCAACATCACATGGCGTCTTTCTATCTAGGGACATGTGTCCTAAAACACAAGATGAGAGAGACAACATGAGTCGGACTCCGTTCGCCTCGGCAGTCGGATCGATCATGTATGCCATGATATGTACACGACCTGATGTGTCCTATGCTTTGAGCATGTGCAGTCGATATCAGGCCGATCCAGGACAGGATCACTGGATGGCGGTTAAGAATATCCTTAGGTATCTTAAAAGAACTAAGGATGTTTTCTTAATCTATGGAGATGGAGAACTTGAGGTATCTGGGTATACTGATGCAAGTTTCCAAACCGACAGAGACGACTTTAAGTCGCAAACCGGGTACATATTTTGCTTGAATAACGGAGCAGTGAGCTGGAAATCTTCCAAGCAAGATACTGTTGCCGATTCAACAACTGAAGCGGAGTACATTGCAGCAGCTGAAGCAGCAAAAGAGGCAGTTTGGATCCGTAAATTCCTAATTGGATTAGGAGTAGTTCCGTTAGCAGCTGAGCCCGTTCCATTGTATTGTGACAATAGCGGGGCTATAGCACAGGCTAAGGAACCAAGGTCTCATCAACGATCCAAACATGTTCTTCGACGATTCCATCTGATTCGAGAGATCATACATCGTGGCGATGTGAAGATCGAGAAGATCGCATCAGAGGATAATATTGCAGATCCGCTGACGAAGGCTATTCCTCGGGAAAAGTTTGAGCGACATGTACATAGTTCAGGTATTAGATGCTTGAGTGACTGGCTATAGGCCAAGTGGGAGATTGTTAGACAGTAATGTCCCATAGCGTCACTATTTTGTAAATGATATTGTATTATTGTACAAAATTAACTATGTAGTAATGAAATTGCCTTTTACCGTTTTGTAATTTATTTACTTTGATATATAAATGGTAAAAGTCCCTATGATTAGTTCCGGATTGAGATGATATGAGACAGTATCAATCCATAAAGGTTTAATCATTAAATATCCCTAGTCGTAGTATTATCGAGACTGGACATCGATAATGCGGAATAGACTAGTACTGCACTCGTGCATGTTGTGAGGGCACAACGGCATAGTTCTCATATATTTAAGTATAGGATACTTATGCAAGTGCGGTAGGAGGTTGTGTTTTACCGATGGTACGGAAAACAGCTTCGCTCTGGATAGACCCCGCGGAATCCCATTGGTAGTATGTCTGCGTGTCTATGGGAGTCCGCTTCAGGGTAGGTGCATATGATCTTAACCTGAGATTTGCATCGCTAGTACTTACGACAATCGGTAAAATTTAGGTTTGGTGGTCCAGGGCTTTAACGAGTTCTGTGTATACCTCTTCTGGGTTTATCGAGAATCGTAGTGTATTGGATGTGATATCAAGATGGAAGTATCACTTCAGACATATGGAGATGATGATCGCGAGGGATTCAGAACTAGTACTCTATAATGGTTGCAACCATCGGGATAATATGACTAGGTCAGGATTATCCGATTCAAAGAGACTGGTTGCTTGACATCCGATATGTGTTTCGGACGGGGCAGACACTTATCCAGCCCCAGCCCTAGCATGTGATCATCCGATACTGGTTCGATATACACTATACTACGGTATACTACGCCTGTTATAGATCTAATATTCCAGTAAGAATATTTCTAGAGAATTGGGTAGGCATGGCGTTTTGCTAGAAGCTAACCTTGTCTTGTAAATCGGTAAAAACGTAGTACTTGGTACGTACGTGTTCGGATAGTTCGACAACCGGATTTACTGCCAACATATCTAGAGGTCTCTTGGGTCGCTTCCCGAAGATTCACCGATGACGTATGATTCAAACTCGATTAATCTTGGATTAATTACGGAGAGACTTTATCTTGGATAAAGTACTGTATAAAGAGAGAGATCGATTAATTTAGAATTAATCGTAAAATTATTATATTCGATATAATAAACGGAATTCGATTCCGACGCGAAATTGAAATTAGATTTTATTCGGGCAAACGAATTAATTTAGAATTAATTCGTTAGCGACGTAAATAATAAATTCGCTAGGCGCAATTATTTATTTAAATTCGATTTAATTAACGTCGCGACGTAAGCTCGATATTTCGGAAATATCGAACCCGAACGCGTGAGTGCAAGTGGGCCCACTTTCATTTGGAAACGTGTGGGGCCCACATGACACTTGTCATTATTTGTATTTTTTAATCAAGATGCAATGCATGAAGATAGTGTACAAAGCACTCAAAGATAATGCATGGAAATTGAGTGTTAGACACTCTAAGTGCTTGCATGGTTTGTGTTATATTTTATATTATTATTTAATATAATTATAACATAAATATAAATTGATTTTGGAGACAAAAATCAATGACTTCTCTCCCTCTCTATTACCGAAACTGTGACAGTTTCTTTGCTCTCCATTTTCAGGTTTTTGTTGCAAAAGCTTGAAGATTTTGTGTATGTTTGGAACATAAAGAACACATCTTTGGCTAGCACCATCAAGGGATCATACAAGGTGATATGGGAAACTCATCTTAGAGCTTGGAAGGATCAAATTCAAGCTTGGAGCTTCTCTTTCTACTGCTTGGCCGAAATCTTCACTGCTCAAAGGAGGATTTTGCTTCATCCATTGCATCCACATTTGGCTATTGGTGAGTATTGTTTCCGCCATTACTTCAATCTAATTCATTCTTATATATATCTTGCTTGGTTTTTGATCTTGGGATATGGTTATTAGATTTCCAACACTCTGCGTACACCACTTCTAGGTTTATCAGAAAGTCTAGTGGAAATTGGGTGTGATGTCAGACAGAAGTATCACTTCAGTCATAGTGGGAGATTGATGTCACACAGGATACGGTACTAGGCCGTCTTGAGTGTTGCGCAACCAATCGGGATATTGTGACCAGGTCATGATATCTGTTATAGAGACTATGTTACCACAGACATCCGACATGTTGCTTCGGAGGGGGCAGACACTTATCCAGCCCCAGCCCTAGCACGTGACTATCCGATACTGGGCCGATATACACAATACAATTGGTATACTACGCTTGATATAGAATCTTAAATATTCTTATAGAATATGTCCGGAGAATTGGGAAGACTTGGTGCTTTGCTAGAAGCCAACCTTGTCTAGTAATCGGTAAAACGTAGTACTTGGTACTTACGTGTTCGGATAGTCCGATGACCGATTTGACTGCCAACATATCCGGGGATCTCATGGGTCGCTTCCCAAAGATTCACCGATGACGTATGACTCGCACTTTTTATTAATCTGGGATTAATATGATAGAGAGAAAATTAATCTGGATTAATTACAGAGATATTTTATCTGGGATAAAATATCATTTAAAGAGAGAGAATGATTAATTTGGAATTAATCGATTAATTAATATATTTGATATATTAAACGAAATTGGATTTCGACGCGGAATTAAAATTAGATTTTAATTCGGGCGAGCGGATTAATTTAGAATTAATTCGTTAGCGATGTGAATAGTGATTTCGCTAGGCGTAATCATTTAATTACGACGCAAAGGAAAATTCGTTAATTTGGATTTAGCGAATCCGAGCCCGAGATTATTTGCGAGCGCATTCGTATTCGAATTCGAGTGCGGCACGTCAAATCAAGCGTCAATCGTTAGTCGCATCAAGCGTCAAATCACTTGTCACTTTGAGTGATTGACTTGATTAATTGATGTGACTTGAGTGATGTGATGAGTGATGTGTGCGGTTGGCAATTAAAGCCAAATGTGTGTGAAATGAATTTCAAATGAAATTCATGTGTATTAGATACACAAATTACACACACAAAACCGTGAGAACACTTTTACCTCCTCTCTCTCTCTTCTTCTTCTTCTTCCTCTCTTCACGCCATTTCTGTTTTGCTGGGGTGTGACCGAAAATGGAGGGAAGCCAAGTGCGTTTTGATGCAAAAACAAGAGTGCTAGCACACTCGGGATCAATGCGAAGGTGGTAGGGAAGTCCACCCATGAGCCGAGATTCAAATGATGAAGCTTGGAGCTTCAAATCTTGTTGATGATGGCCGAATTCACTGTTCACAGCAGCCCACTGCCGCTCAACCAGTGTCCAGTCCGAAACCAAGGCATTCGTTTTTGTTGCCCAAATCGTCGTCGCTCAACCGCTCGATGTAAGTATTCCGCAACTTTCGTCGTTGTATTCACTTGTGTATCATGCTTGAGTTTTGATCTTGGGACCTATAGAAACTCCAACAATGGCATCAAGAGCTTAGGTTAAAAGCATGAAAAAGTTAGGGCTAAAATTTGGGCAAACTTGATTTTGAGCATGATAAATTAAATTGGATGGATTTGTATGCTTAATTGTGTTTGAATTGAAGATTGATTGGGTCAATTTCAAAAAATTGTGATTGGATCATTTTTTCCCCAAATTACTACCCTGGCCGAAAATTGATGATGATTTAATATCTTGGGATTTTTGATTTTTGACAATTGGATGTGTTGGAAATCATTCGGGAATATGATTTGATGTCGATTGCGGAATCAATTGGATTGAATTCGAATCGGACGAAAAATCCCCAAATTGCCAAGTATGTCATAAAGCTTGAAATTGGGTAAAATTGATTTAAGCATGCAATTATGAAATTGGATGATAAAGTATGCTTGAATGTATTTATGATGATTGGTGGATCAATTTGATTAAATATTGTTTGGAACACAAATTTCCCCAAAATGCTTATGTTGGCCGAATAGTAACTTAGCCCTAAATCTTGGAATTTTGATTTTTAATTCATTGGATGAGTTAGAATCAATTAGGATGTTGATTTAATGTCGATTGGGGATTAATTGGATTGAAACCAAATCGGATATAAAATCCTCTCCTTGGCGAGACTTAAAGAGCATGTAATGGGTTTGATTTTAATCAAATGTGTTGGACATATGATGATAATGATAATGTGCATGATTAATTAGCCTAATTTGTGTTTTGGAAATAATGATTTGGGTGATTAATTATGTTAATGCACTTTAGTTAATTAAAGCATGAAATTTGGAATTTTGTGTTTAATTAATTGGGCCAATTTTGTGAAATTGGGCTTGAATGTTGTTAGTGGGCTTATTGGGCTTTGTTGTACAAAGTTGGGTTAAGCAAATTGGATTGGATCCAATTGGGCCCAAAACCATTTCCATAAAGCCCAAATGCGACATAATGGACCTTTGTAATTTAATTGGGCCTAATGGGCCAAAATTAATTTATAGGCTTATGGGGTAACTCCCGGATTGGACTTTGGTTGCGGGTTTGACCCGAGTTGACCAAAAGACCACGCCTTAAGAAATTAATTAAAAGCCCATTAGACTTTAATTAAATTAATATTGGATATTAATCGGGCTTTGAGACCCGTAGCGATTAAATTTGGAATTTAAGTCGAAAAGGGTTTATTATTAAAGTGTGTTATTTAATTTGGAATTAAATAGTGAATTAGAATTAAATACAAAATGAATTGGATTTAATTGTGTAGTTTAATTTAATTCGGGAATTCGTACTTTAAGTACTTATTCGAAAAACGAGTTTGACTCGAACAAAATCAAATCGTTGTTTGAACATTGGATGATCACTAATTATCAAGATTAATTAATTGGATTAGATTGATTGATAACATGCTTGAGTGAATACATGGTTGTGATGCATGAATAATGTATATCGGATGGATATTAGATGGGTGGGGCAATTTTAGAAATTGTTGTAATAAATTCGATTTATTAATTGGACCTGCGTGTCCAGCCTTATCACCTCATATTCTTTGTATTCTCTTCTCACCTATTCCCCTCAATGTAAATGAGGTTTCTTTAGAAGTGTAGTGTAACGGGTAGAAGAAAAAATTTTGTGCTAGCAGGAGAGAGAAAGTGAGAGATTTGATCTAGGATCAATGTGTAAAATATCCATCCGCATATCATTATTATTTTATCATATGCGCTTTATTATGTGTTTAGAATGCATGTTTAAGGGTGTATGATGATGAGACCTTAACAAAGATAATGAAATTGGTTGCCAATTTGCACACGAAAAACCCTCATCAAATATCATGCGTTTTTCCTTCCATTGAGTGATTCTCACTCAAGATCCGAGACGGCATTGGGTTGTTGGCCAAAGTCAAGCCCTTTGTCTGTCGAAGATGTGTTTGAATCACGAGGCTTTGTTCCATATTGGTGTCTTGTCCAAGTTGTGGTTTGTTGGCCAAAGTCAAGACCACTTCTTGTCCAACGACATTGATTACGAAGCTTCCATGGTCAATGGGTCCACGCTTGACTGGGATCACTAGGTTTGTTGTGCCAAAGCCAAGGCCTAGTTGATTCAGAGGAAATAGGTTAGGGTATATATTGGATATATAGGCATATATATGATATATATTTAGGACTTGGATGTCCACCTACTAGATCTAGGAATTGGATTGGATCCAATTGATCTTAGAGATCTACCTAGTTAATTATCATACAATTTTTTGGCCAAAGTCAAGATTGTGTGATATTTAACGGGATCCTAGCCCACTAGGAAACACGGTTTCCCGAGTACTCGACAGAGGGTTAGAGGCTCGCCGAAAAATAGTGGGAGGCAAGAATTGAATTTGCAATATTCGTTCAATTACTCGCCATACGCGCTCATTCAAATTATTTCGTCGTAATATTAAATGTTAGTTGGACTAATATTTAAATTGTTGTTTTAATAAACAGTTGGACTGTATTATACTTGATTATATATAATTGGATTATATTAATCAATATTTTGAATTAATTAATTTCAGTTTACAGTTGATTTTATAATTGGATTATAGTAATCAATGTAATTGAGGTTAATTAATTTGGATTATATTTGATTATATAGTTGGACTATTATAATCATTATAATATATATAGTTACTACTAATCGTTGATTAAATAGTTTGACTATTGTAATCAAGATAAAATTGAAAAGTTGGATATTTAAAATATAATCTGGGATTAAATATTTTAAATGATTTAATTTTCAAATTGGGAATAAATAATAGGTTACTTTATTTGATAAAATAACTTATTATACCTTACGCCCAAATTAAGCAAATAAGTAGAGCATAAAATCTTTGGAAGATTTATGTGATGATGACTTTAATGCTTAATTTAATATACTTGTCATAAATCTAATTTTAGATTTAAGAAGTATTAAAATTGCAATTTATAATTCTTGGAGAATTAATTGACTATTCTAGAGGAGATAAAGTCAAAGTTTGCAATTGGGCATGTAGCACGAGGTGCACATCGTTTCGATATTCTAAAAACCCAAGGCTTGGCCTAAGGTTCCTAAAATATTGAAAAAGGATAATTGACATATACCAAGGTGACTACCATTTGGATATGGCATACACGAAGGAATTAAAGAAAGGGCAAGGCTCTGACTTTAAAAATGTTTGTCAAAGTTATGTTCACAACTAGTATTGAAATTAGATTTTAAATACTTAGTGTGGTACATAAAATATATGTATTGATGTTCAGAATCTGCTTTGAGCAGGATACTGACTTCAAGCTGAGATTGCTCTGCGAATCGGAAACGGGACGAAAGTCGCTGTTTCGACCGTAGATACCTAAGTTTAGGAACTACCCTTTGGGTGTGTACTTAAATTAGGAACTGTTATAATGTAACTAGTTTGACTAGAGATATTATCTCTATATCAGTGTTTAATCTATTGTGGATAAACCTTTATATTCTAGAACACTCAGTGTTTCATTATATAAAGATGATACTGAGATAAACACATTAGATGTGAATAACAGAATTTATATTTTGAATATAATAAAAAATCTCAAAACATATAAAATGACAAATAAATAGCTCAAATTGATTTGATCAAGTAGAGACTTATTTATGGCATTGTTGTCTAGGACAGAATCGAACAAGACTCGTATATCCACACTTTCGAAGAGTGGGTACTCGGACTGTTTTGATTCCAATCAAATAAAGTCTACGAATCTAGTTTAATGGGCAATGTGCCTAAAACACTATTTACTTAGTAAAAGTGTAAATGTCACCGATCTATTAGCCCTAGTTCATAATGAAGCAAATGGGCCCATGTCTAGCTAGGCTAGATGTAGATATGAATATTTCGTGACCTATACGGATGTGGCATCGCATTATGGTTATGTGTTTCTTTTGAAGAACACAAATCGGAAACTTTTAGAGTTTCGACATGAAATAGACAAACAGATCGGCTATAGTATTATACCGTCACGGTAAGACCGTAATGGAAAATACTTAAGCAATAAGTTTCTTATATACTTGAAAGAGTATAGTATTCTTTCAAATGAGGACTCCTCCCGGAACACGTCAAATGACGGTGTGTCCGAACGGATTAACCGAATCATGTTAGACATGATAAGGCTAATCATGAGTCGCTCTGAGCTACCATTTCCTTCAACGGATAAGTTTTAACAGTGCAATAACTTATTTAGAATAAAGTTCTATTAATAATTTGTTTGACAAATATCATATTAGATATGAACAGGAAAGAAACCGGGTTTCTCATTCCTGACCATTTGGGATGCTAGGCATATGTTTGGATAATACCAAACTAAAACCTAAATTGGATAAGTGCCAAATTGGTTATCCTAAAGGAAACCATAAGTATAGTACTTATAAATCTCACATGAGAACAATATGATTGTTGCTCACCATGCGGTTTTCCTAAGAGGAATACCATATGCAGTGGTCAATGGGAGGATGGTGATACTCGATGAAAATTGGAGTAATACTATTCGAGGCACGAAATCCTTAATGGAACACATATAGTTCATCAATGATGAATTTATACCATTAATCTTCGAATACACAAGAACCGCTTAGATCGGAGAGAGTCAGAAGACAACCTAGGGTATGGGTTTCTGATCTCACCTCATAAAGATGTTAATCTTTTAAGGTATACCAACTGACTACGGATGAGGAAGTGATACAAGGTATCGACTCCCTATCATGACAAAGTGTCATGACGTTCAAAATGGATTCCATGTATATCAACAAGTTTAGATACTAGTTGATGTACCACAAGGCATTGTGCCTATTGGTACTGTATCAGTCTTCAAGGAAGACATACATGGATGGCAACGTACCAACGTACAAAGCTGGGCTTGTGATGGAAAGGTATCGTTATCAACATTGTGTTGATTACGATTCAACCTTTTAACTATTGCCACGGTTAATCCATTTGGATAATGCTTGCTAAAGCTGCGTGTTTCATTTATGAAATATGACAGCTTTACGGGAAAATCGCTTTCCTGAAAAGGAAACCTTTTGGAGGATTCTTACAACATCCTGGCGATTTTTTATAACCGACAAACAAGGTTTGCGGGTTATTCGATCCATGTTTGGATTGAAGCAAGCATAAGGTTCTTGGAACTGACGTTTTGATGTAATCATAATGGTTTATGATTTAATTCAAAACGAAATGATTCTTGTGTATATAAGGAGGTTAGTGGGAGCGCACTGACAGTGAAATTCCCAATAAAGCAATTGGTGAAAGCTTGGCTTTCATAGATATTCTTTCATAGAAATTCTCCGTAGAATTCTTGGGAGTAACAACCTTTATTCAAAGAATAAAGATCTACTGGGCTAGATTTGGAGTTGTTAACACTCTCTGAGAAATTGTACATTGAATAATGTACGTAACCTGGTGTCTCATACGCTTTGAGCATATGGAGTCACAATCAGGACAATCCAAGTGATAGTCACTGGATTAAAGTTAAGAACATCTGTTAGTATCTTAGAGAACTAAAGATGCTGTCTTAAATTATGGAGTAGGAGAACTTGAAGTGACTAGGATCACTGCTGCAAGTTTCCAAACCGGTAAATACTGCGGTACTATAAAGTTTGAATAACGGGACAGTGAGCTGGAAATATTCCGAGCAAGATAACTGTTGCCGAATAAACAACAAATGCGGATTATTACTGCAGCTGAGGCAGCAATAGAAGCCATTTGGATCGATAATAAATCTAATTAGATTAGATATAATTCTGTTAGCGGCTGAGCTAGGCGTCAGCACAGGCTAAAGAATTAATGGTCTCATCGACGATCCAGATGTATACTTCGATATTCATCTGATTCATTCGGATCATACATCATGGCGATGTGATGATCATGTAAATCGCGTCAGACGATAATCATGCAAATCCGCTGATGAAAATCTTTTCTCAACAATTTGAGCGAACCGTACATAGTTCGAGTGTTAGACACTCGAGTGACTGGCTATGTGCCAACTGGGAGATTGTTGGATAATATGACCCATAGCGTCACTATTTATACATATCATGGTGTTGTTGTACAAATTAACTATGTGACAAGGAAATTACACTCTCATCGTTTGTGATTAGATCACCATAGATATATAAATGAAGAGAGGTCCCTGTGATTAGTTCCTGGACTGAGAATGATATGAGACAGTATCAGTCCCCGAAGGATTAATCATTGAATATCCCTAGCCGGAGTATTATCGAGACTGGACATCGATAATGCGGAATAGGCTAGTATTGCACTTGTGTGCGTTGTGAGGGCACAACGGCATAGTTCTCATATATATATGTATCGGATACTTATGCAAGTGCGATAGGAGGTCGTGTTTCACCGATGGTACGGGAAACAGCTTCGCTCTCGATAGACCCCTCGGAATCCATTGGTATTATGACTATGTGTCTATGGGAGGCCGAAATCAAGGTAGGTGTGTATAGTCTTAACCTGAGACTTACATCGCTAATACTTACGATAATCGATAGACTTTGGTCTTGGTGGTACAGGGCTTTAACCGGTTCTCTGCGTACACCACTTCTGGGTTATCAGAGAGCCGTAGTGTATTGGGTGTGATGTCAAGACGGAAGTATCACTTCAGTCATAGTGGAGATGATGTCACGCAGGATACGATACTAGTGCTCTTGAGTGTTGCGCAACCAATCGGGATATTGTGACCAGGTCATGAATATCCAATTATAGAGACTATGTTACCAGACATCCGACATGTGCTTCGGACGGGGCAGACACTTATCCAGCCCCAGCCCTAGCACGTGACTATCCGATACTGGGACGATATACACAATACAATTGGTATACTACACTTGATATAGATCTTAAATATTCTTATAAGAATATGTCCGGAGAATTGGGAGGACTTGGTGCTTTACTAGAAGCCAACCTTGTCTAGTAAATCGGTAAAACGTAGTACTTGGTACTTACGTGTTCGGATAGTCCGATGACCGATTTGACTGCCAACATATCCGGGGATCTCATGGGTCGTTTCCCAAAGATTCACCGATGACGTATGACTCGCACTTTTATTAATCTGGGATTAATATGATGAGAGAGAAAAATTAATCTGGGATTAATTACAGAGATATTTTATCTGGGATAAAATATCATTTAAAGAGAGAGAATGATTAATTTGGAATTAATCGATTAATTAATATATTTGATATATTAAACGAAATTGGATTTCGACGCGGAATTAAAATTAGATTTTAATTCGGGCGAGCGGATTAATTTAGAATTAATTCGTTAGCGATGTGAATAGTGATTTCGCTAGGCGTAATCATTTAATTACGACGCAAAGGAAAATTCGTTAATTTGGAATTAGCGAATCCGAGCCCGAGATTATTTGCGAGCGCATTCGTATTTCGAATTCGAGTGTGGCACGTCAAATCAAGCGTCAAATCGCTAGTCGCATCAAGCGTCAAATCATTTGTCACTTTGAGTGATGTGACTTGATTAATTGATGTGACTTGAGTGATGTGATGAGTGATGTGTGTGGTTGGCAATTAAAGCCAAATGTGTGTGAAATGAATATCAAATGAAATTCATGTGTATTAGATACACAAAACCGTGAGAAACACTTTTCCCTCCTCTCTCTCTTCTTCTTCTTCTTCCTCTCTTCACGCCATTTCTGGTTTTGCTGGGCAGTGACCGAAAATGGAGGGAAGCCAAGTGCGTTTTTGATGCAAAAACAAGAGTGCTAGCACACTCCGGGATCAATGCGAAAGTGATAGGGAAGTCCACCTATGAGCCGGGATTCAAATGATGAAGCTTGGAGCTTCAAATCTTGTTGATGATGGCAGAAATTCACTGTTCACAGCAGCCCACTGCCGCTCAAACCAGTGTGCAGTCCGAAACCAAGGCAATTTGTTTTTGTTGCCCAAATCGTCGCTCAACCGCTCGATGTAAGTATTCCGCAACTTTCGTCGTTGTATTCACTTGTGTATCATGCTTGAGTTTTGATCTTGGGACCTATAGAAACTCCAACATGTTTTTGGTGTTTTATGCTACTGTTTTTGACGTAATTTTACCGCTGTTTTAAGGTGATTTCGGGCTGCTGTTTTTGGTGTGATTTTCGGTGATGTGTGGAGGTTTATGAGGCTGGTTTTCGGTGGTGATTAGGGGTGTGAATGGCTACTGTATTTTCGGTGGTGTGGGGGGAGGATGAAGGGAATGATTTACTATCTTTCTTGTGATTGGCGTGTGATGTCTTAAGGTTTCTTGCTGCGACTTGTGTGTGAGTAGTGTATGAGCTAGAGAGATTTCGAGAGGAGGCGTGGCTAGGTTAGGGGTTGTTTATATAGAGAAGGGCTAGGGTTTCACCTTGTCTCGCAAGGAAGGGATTTTGGCATTCAATTAGGATATGATTTAGTATTAGACAAGGAAAGCAATGGATTTGATTGGGGGACATGTCTTGGCTAGATTAGGAATACAAAATATTTAATTGGTTATGATTGATTTTAATTAGGCATGACATCTTTTTAATTTAGTATATGATTTGTTTAGTTAGGAAGTTAATATATTTGATTTATCTTTATTAGGTATGATTATATTTTATGTTTTATTTAATTGGTAAATGGTTTAAATATTTTATTTAATATTTAATGTTTAATTTAATTAAATTGGGATGTGTTTTATGGGCTTTGGGGGGCTAATTGGGCTGGGGTGTGAGGCTAGCAGCAAAACCAGAAATACCGACTCCGTTCGAACGCCAATTCGAATGCGGCACGAACGTCCGCAATCTGTCTGACGTTCGAACGAAGTAACGAACGCAGCACTAACGAAGACAGTGAACTTGTGAAATGAACTAGATGACGTACTTATTCTGAATTTCCCCTTCCGACCTCCGTTTCCCGCAATATCCTTAGCTAAAAAGGTAGTGCCTCCAATTGAGACTCATCATCGGGTTTCACATGCGAAAATGCAATGCCTACAACTAGCTCAATTTACTATAGCGGATTTAGTATAATTGGATAGTCCATTTATACACTCACACATGTATAAATATTATTAATATGATTAATAATATTAATTGTCACACTTGAAACTTTATATTAAAAGTTAATATATATTTTTATTAAATATATGATATTTAAACACATGTTATTTAATTATATAAGATATAATTAAATGTAAGATTAAGTTAGTAATTTCCAAATTTTGGGTTTTGGAAAGCCTTGGGTTTAATTTGGAAGTTCCAAATTATTAAATGACATTTAACCTTTTATTTTTTTAACATATCTTTTATTATGGTAATTAAATTTGTTGTTACAAAAAAAAAAATTAATTAAAAAATATGTGTGGCCGAATTTGGGCTTGGTAGAAGTGTTAGGGTTTTGTTTTATTTTGAAAAATTAAACCCTAAGTATAAAAAGGAAAATATGATTTTTCTTTTCCTAACTCTCTCACTTGCAACCCTAGCCACCTTTCTTCATCTTCTCCATTCTCTCAAAAGTTGAGAAAACCAAAAGGAAGAAAAAGAAAAATAAATTGATTGTGACAAAAATCTCTAAATATGTAACATCCCGCCTAAGCCAGGATGCTACCGGCAGAGACAGACTAATCCTGACTCCATAAGCCTCTAACTCTGACGAAATTTTGGCATGACCTCTACTAAAAGTCATGCAACCTGGATCAAAGTCCAGCACCTCAATACAACGTATAGGGCCCAGACACAATATATCGCTAACATAAACAACTCAAGACAAAATATAATTGGGCTCCATGTCCGGAAATACGTAGAAACAAAAACTTTTACAAACTGCACTTTATACAATTCAATTTTCTACAACTAGACTTATTACAACTTGACTCTGATACTCCCTAGACCTGGTGACTGGCTGACTGCAACGTTGCTATCCGGCTCCTCAAGCTCTGGTGTCTGTGGTTGACCGATCAGGTCACAAACCTGCAACATAAATAAGTTGTAATGAATGTCCTATTTATTATTTATAAAGTATCAATAATGAAACATACTCGTTGAGCACTAGAGCAACATAAATAAATAATATTGATTATTTATAAAGTCGTTTAATGGTTAAACGCAAGATACATGCTAAAGAGACTAGATAGTCATTTCCTTAATTATTGTGTATTTACATTTAATACTTGATTAATTTAAATACACATTAATTAATAGTCAAAATGAGTTATTTGACTTATTTCCTAATGAATATATGTTTTTAATATTAATGTAAATATTGTACTTATATTTAATATATTTGTATTTGATTAATTAATTAATTATTTAATTGTTAAATGATTAAATTAATTAAAATATAAATATCTTATGTTAGGATAATTAAAGTTAATGACATTAGTTACATTTGTTGACCAAAATAATATCTAATAAAGTTGTTTATAAGATATTTGTGCAAGTTGACCAAATGAAACTTGAAATGAAATTGAAATTAATTTTCCTTGTTTTTGTCTTTGGTATTTTCGGCCATAGGCCAAATGAACAAGTATAAATTGATTTTCATTTCATTTAACACTTAACCTAATACACTTTATACAAACAAACTCCATTGAAGAAACTTTGAAAGCTTGAGAGAAGAAAGACTTATCAAAGAAAAAGCTTGGAATTTAGTAAGTTTTTCAAACTTAGTATTAGAGAGGAATATGTTCCTTAGGTTCTAGGCTTCAACATATGTTGTTCTTAGATAATTTCTTTCTTTATTTCTCCATTCTCTCAAAAGTTGAGAAACCAAAAGGAAGAAAAAGAAAAATAAATTGATTGTGACAAAAATCTCTAAATATGTAACATCCCGCCTAAGCCAGGATGCTACCGGCAGGAGACAGACTAATCCTGACTCCATAAGCCTCTAACTCTGACGAAATTTTGGCATGACCTCTACTAAAAGTCATGCAACCTGGATCAAAGTCCAGCACCTCAATACAACCTATAGGGCCCAGACACAATATATCGCTAACATAAACAACTCAAGACAAAATATAATTGGGCTCCATGTCCGGAAATACGTAGAAACAAAAACTTTTACAAACTGCACTTTATACAATTCAATTTTCTACAACTAGACTTATTACAACTTGACTCTGATACTCCCTAGACCTGGTGACTGGCTGACTGCAACGTTGCTATCCGGCTCCTCAAGCTTTGGTGTCTGTGGTTGACCGATCAGGTCACAAACCTGCAACATAAATAAGTTGTAATGAATGTCCTATTTATTATTTATAAAGTCGCAATAATGAAACATACTCGTTGAGCACTAGAGCAACATAAATAAATAATATTGATTATTTATAAAGTCGTTTAATGGTTAAACGCAAGATACATGCTAAAGAGACTAGATAGTCATTTCCTTAATTATTGTGTATTTACATTTAATACTTGATTAATTTAAATACACATTAATTAATAGTCAAAATGAGTTATTTGACTTATTTCCTAAATGAATATATGTTTTTAATATTTAATGTAAATATTGTACATATATTTAATATATTGTATTTGATTAATTAATTAATTATTTAATTGTTAAATGATTAAATTAATTAAAATATAAATATCTTATGTTAGGATAATTAAAGTTAATGACATTAGTTGCATTTGTTGACCAAAATAATATCTAATAAGTTGTTTATAAGATATTTGTGCAAGTTGACCAAATGAAACTTGAAATGAAATTGAAATTAATTTTCCTTGTTTTTGTCTTTGGTATTTTCGGCCATAGGCCAAATTGAACAAGTATAAATTGATTTTCATTTCATTTAACACTTAACCTAATACACTTTATACAAACAAACTCCATTGAAGAAACTTTGAAAGCTTGAGAGAATAAAGACTTATCAAAGAAAAAGCTTGGAATTTAGTAAGTTTTTCAAACTTACTATTAGAGAGGAATATGTTCCTTAGGTTCTAGGCTTCAACATATGTTGTTCTTAGATAATTTCTTCTTTATGTAATTAAGGCTTTTCATGCCTAATAAGTTGTAATGAATGTCCTATTTATTTCAATGAAATAAAATATGGAGATGGTATTTTGAATAATGGTATCTATGTCTTACAAACTAACAAAGAATGTTCAACCTCTAATATATACAACGTTAACTCGAATAATCTCAATGAATCACTTCTATGGCACAGTCGCTTAGGTCATATCAATGAAACAAGATTAACTAAGCTACATAAGGATGGGTATTTCAGACCCTTCAAATATGAACCTTATGGAACTTGTGAGTCTTGTTTACTTGGTAAAATGACTAAATTACCCTTCAAATGTAAAGGATAGCGTGCAGCGGAGACATTAGAACTCATACACTCTGATGTATGCGGACCAATGTCAGTCACCGCTAGAGGTGGATTCTCCTACTTCATTACCTTTATCGATGATCACTAGCGATATGGGTACGTGTACCTTATACGGTACAAATCTGAAGCCTTTGAGAAATTCAAAGACTTCAAAGCTGAATTAGACAACCAGCTTAATAAAAGTATTAAGTCACTAAGTTCTGACGGAGGTGTGAATACTTAAGCGACGCATTTCAAGATTACTTGAGAGAAAATGGCATTGTTTCCCAGTGGACTCCTCCGGGAACTCCACAGTATAATGGGGTCTCCAAAAGGAGAAATCAGACATTATTAGATATGGTCCGATCAATTATGCCAGGCACGGATCTACCTCTTTCATTTTGGGGTCTTGCTTTATAAACTGCAACACTACTACTAAACCAAGTTCCTTCCAAGACTGTTAGTCAAACTCCATATGAGTTATGGTCTGGGAAACGTCCTAGTCTTAGTTATCTAAAAGTTTGGGTATGTGACGCATATGTTAAGCTCACGCAAACTAAAAATTGGATGATATGGCAGTTAAATGTAAGTTTGTAGGATATGCCTTGAACTCAAGATCATACGTTTTATACGTCCCAAATTAACAAAGAACATTTGTCTAACGAAATGCTAAATTTCTAGAGAATGAATTCCTTCTCAAGAAATATAGTGGGAGTAGACTTGACCTCGATAAGGTACGAGAAGAACAAACTAACATAGAACTAAACCCCAGGCTCCTCAAAAGGGCAGCGACGGAAAAACCACAAGGTTATGAACTTAGAAGGTCTGGTATGGAAAGATATGAGCCTGAAAGATATGATTTTCTTATTGATAAGGGACATGATCAGGTCATTGATAATGACGATCCCACCATTTATGACGAAGCAATGTGTGACATTGATTCAGTCAAGTGGCTTGAGGCCATGAAATCCGAAATAGACTCTATGTATCAGATTCAAGTCTAGGACTTGGTGGATGCACCTGAAGGGAAAAAACCCATAGGCTGCAAGTGGATTTACAAGCGTAAAACTGATGCAGAAGGCAACATCCAAACCTATAAGGCTAGGTTGGTGGTGAAAGGTTATAGACAAATCCAAGGAATTGACTATGACGAAACCTTCTCGCATGTTGCAATGATAAAGTCCATTCGAATTTTACTTGCACTAGCTGCACACTTTGATTATGAGATTTGGCAGATGGATGTCAAAATAGCTTTCCTTAATGGGAACCTCGTAGAGGAAGTCTATATAACACAAACTGAGGGGTTTGCATCTAAGGATGATCATAATAAAGTATGCAAGCTTAAACGAACCATTTATGGACTCAAGAAAACCTCCAGAAGTTTGAATATATGATTTGATGAGACAATCAAAGAATTTAACTTCATCAAAAATATAGACGAGCCTTGTGTTTACAGGAAAAGTAGTGGAGCGCTGTTATATTTCTTGTATTATATGTCGATGACATATTAATCATCGAGAATGATATTCCCATGATGCAAGCCACCAAGCAATGGTTATCTCAGAATTTCTCCATGAAAGATTTAGGAGAAGCAGCCTACATCATCGGCATTAAGATCTATCGTAATAGATCTAAGAGGTTGTTAGGACTTTCTCAATCTACGTATATAGATAAAGTTTTGAAAAGATTCAAAATGGAAGATTCCAAAAGAGGTAATTTACCTACTTGTCATGGAATCAAATTATCTAAGGAGCGATGTCCACATACTCCTTCAGATAGAGAGCGTATGAGAATGATCCCTTATGCTTCAGTAATAGGATCGATCATGTATGCCATGCTATGTACAAGACCAGATGTCTCTTATGCTCTTAGCATAACGAGCAGGTATCAGGAAATCCTGGTGAGCAACACTGGGCAGCTGTGAAAAAAATCCTCAAGTATCTGAGAAGAACTAAGGATGTGTTCTTGACATACGGAGATTGTTCTGAGATGAAAGTCATTGGTTACTGTGATACGAGCTTTCAGACCGATAGGGATGACAGCAGAACGCAAACATGATATCTGTTTACTTTGAATGGCGGAGCTGTCAGTTGGAAAAGCTCAAAGTAGTCAACTAAAGCGGACTCCACCACTGAAGCCGAGTATATTACAGCATTTGAGACAGCTAAAGAAGAAGTCTGGATAAAGAAGTTCATCACAGAGGTGAAGTGTTTCCTGTGATAAAAATGGCGCACGATGTACCGTGACAACACAGGCGCCATTGCTCAATCAAAGGAACCAAGGTCCCACCAGAAATCCAAACATGTACTCAGGCGATTTCATCTCATCAGGGAGATTGTTAATAGAAAAGAAGTTATTATAGAGAAAATACCCACATAAGATATTCTTGCAGATTCTCTGCCTAAAGGGCTGACTCAACAGAAGCATGATAGGCACACCCGAGAGTATGGTGTCCAGATTCATACTAGTTGGCTATAGTGCAAATGTGAGATTGTTAGGGATATGCCATATACCCAACTTTTGGATGGGCTATATGTATATGTATTTGCAATATTTTCATTAATTAATAAAATGGAAATCTTTATTATATGTGTCTTACATAAATTATATGAATCATCAAACACTGTAATAAAGCCCTTGAGTAATAAGATGATGGCTTCCACACCTTATGAGAATTATTACTCTCAAACATTCCTAGTCATAGTTTTTTGAATAATCTGGGCGTTCACAAAGCGGAGAGACTAGCATGATGATATGATCCGCCCCTAAGTCGGGTAGCCGATCTCATAGGCTACTAGTAGAGATCCGTCCGCTTGGTGTATCACATGGATGCATGAGTTGCTCGTGTCCATCGAACCGACCGCCGAAAGTTTTCACATGGAGTGCTTATCTCATGTGTCTGTGAGAACTTTCATGTATCGATTGTATGACTAGTCCTTAGACTTGAGGACTTTACAATCTTATTTTTGGATCGAATGACTTTGACATTCTCCTGCCCCAGTTCAAAAGATCCGGTCATAAGGGTATGATTGGGTCATTTGTTAAAACACATGAAGTTTGTATAGATACAACAGAGAATCGCCACTCTCTCGGATAATATTTTCTTATAAGAGTAGTATTCCAGTTCGCGGGTTGATATGTGTGATCAATGCTTGAGATTGTGGCCGCAGCAGAAGAATCATATGAGATTCTTGGGTTAACACGATTCATGACACTATCAATGTCATACATTTGACTATATGGGTAGCCACTTTCCATACCCTAGGTCAAACGGTGGGGATACAGTGAGGCAAGGAATCGTATCATATGTAAATCACATACAGAATGAGTATATATCTTTCCTTCTCATTTGGGGGCCTTGGCATGTTGCTAGATGTCAACCTTGGTCATTAAAATCGAACGACCATCTGATCGGAGGATAATTTATGTTCGATTAAATTATCACGATTCATTTCATGTCCAACTTGAGGGGAACCCAAAAGGTCACACAAACAAAGTCGAAATCAATGGTTAACAGTGCACAATACAAATTTAACAGCATATATGATTGATGTAGAAATTGTTCATAAATGGTTCAATATGTTTAATTATTGAACATATCATTTATGAGGTTCCAAAATGGCTTAGGGATTGGTGAATGACGATAGGGGCACTTACGGAATTGGAAAAATGAATAAGAAAAAAAAACGTGAATAGTATATTTATTTTATTTATTTTATTTGTTTTGAATTCCAATTCGGCCCAAACTCTTATTAGGGTTTTATAATCTCATTAAACCACTATATTAAGATCCAATGGCTAAGATTTAATTAGCATTTATCCCATATCGGATTCTTAATTAATTTTGTTGTGTTTGGAGCACCTATATAAACCCAAAGAATTCTTTACAATTCTTACACCAAAACCTTTCATATCTTGGGTTTATATAAGTGAGCAACTCTAAAGTTTAAGAGTAAGCCACTGATTTTGAGGATCCTTAAGTCTAATTGACTAGATGAATCTCAAGTTAAAAGTTTTGAGGTATTTGCCTAGGCTAGCACCAAGGGCAAAATACTTGTGCACTCAAGGCGTAGTCTTGCCGTTGAGTTTTGGCTTTGGTGTGTGCACCTTTGGAGGCCACACACTTGGGTGGCTCTTTGGAACGTGGAAGAGCTTGCTGAGTTCGAGAAAATCTTGTAGATTGGAGGGAGGACTGGAGTAGTCTTCGGTTCAAGTAAGTCTTTTTCTTTCTTTATTTTAATTAGAGTTCTTATGATAGTTAGCATGTTTAGGTTTATGTTCTTTGCATGTTTTATGAGTTTTATGCTTAGAATATATAGTAACATCTCTAGTATTGTAGAATAATCAAAACAAATGGGTCTTGGGCAAAGGGATAGCGGCATCATAATTTTTAATTTTCCGCTGCGCACTCGCGGCCGCTTTCCTACACATACTCTTCATAAACATCCCCGGGTCATACTCTTCATGAACCTTCTTGGGTCATACTCTCCATGAACTTCCTCTAATATGTACCTCATTTGGTCATTTCCTCCCCAGGTCATGCTTCTCCTCTATTCATGCTCCCTTTATTGTCATACACCTCCTCTAGTCATGCTCCTCCTCTAGTTATGCACTGTTGGACAATTATGACCCATAGCGTCACTATTTGTAAAAGACATTGTGGTTTTTGTACAAATTAACTATGTGACAATGGAAATTGCATTTTATCATTTTTTGTAATTAGATTACTTATATATAAATGACAAAAGTCTTTATGATTAGTTCCGGATTATAAGATATGAACAATATCAATCTACAAAGGTTTAATCATTAAATATCCCTAGTCGTAGTATTATCGAGACTGGACATCGATAATGCAGAATAGACTAGTATTGAACTTGTGCGTGTTATTGAAGCGTAACGGCATAGTTCTCATATATTTAAGTATTAGATACTTATGCAAGTGTGATAGGAGGTTGTGTTTACCGATGGTATGGAAACAGCTTTGCTTTGGATAGACCCCGCGGAATCCCATTGGTAGTATGACTATGTGTCTATGGGAATCCGCTTCAGGGTAGGTGTATTTGGTCTTAACCTGAGACTTGCATCGCTAATACTTGTGGCAATCAATACGCTTTGGTTTTGGTCGTCCGGGACTTTAACAGGTTCTGTGTACGCCTTTTCTGGGTTTATTGAGAATCGTAGTGTATTAGGTGTGATGTCAAGACGGAAGTATCACTTCAGTCATATGGAGATGATGATCACGCAGGTAAACAGAACCGATTCTCTATTATGTTGCAACTATCGGGATAATATGACAAGGTCATGATTATCCGATTATAAAAACTAGTTGCTTGTGATCCGATATATGCTTCGTACGGGGCAGACACTATTCCAGCCCCAGGCCTTGCATGTGACATTAGATACTGGATTGTAATACACAATACTACGTATATTACGCCTGTTATAGATTATATATTCCTTTAAGAATATTTCTGGAGAATTGGGTAGGCACGGCGCTTTGCTAGAAGCCAACCATGTCTCGTAAATCGGTAAAAATGTGGTATGAGGTACGCACGTGTTCGAATAGTCCGACGACCAGATTTACTGCCAACATATCCAGGATCTCATGGGTCGCTTCCCGAAGATTCACCGATGACGTATGACTCGAACATAATTAATCTAGGATTAATTATAAGAGAGAAAAATTAATCTAGGATTAATTACGGCAAGAATTTATCTGGGATAAAATTCGTATAGAAAAAAGAGAATGATTAATTTGGAATTAATCGATTAAATAATATATTTGATATATTAAATGAAATTGGATTTCATAGCGAAATTAAAATTGGATTTTAATTCGGGCAAACGAATTAATTTAGAATTAATTCGTAAGCGACTTTAATAATGTCACAACGGCAAATTTGTTAATTCGGAATTAAACGAACCCGAGCCCAAGCGAATTGCGCGTTGAGATTGTTCAACGTAAATTCGGAATTTACAAGTGGTGGGACCCACTTGACTTACATCACAAGATTGACATGTGATGGAAGTTGTCATGGCTTGAGTGTAAAACTAGTTTTACTTGTTTTTCACTCAACACACTTTGTGTTTGTTTAATCATTTTGGTGAATGACAAATACCAAATCTTGGATTTGGTATATCATAAGTTTGATTTTTGAAATCAAATAACACAACACAAAAATTGAAAAACTTCTCTCTCTTTTCTCTCCATATGTCGTGAGCTTCATCTTCTTTTCTTGAAATTTTGTTTCAAAATTTATTAAGTGCTAGCACATAAAGGAATCATACAAAGGTGTTAGGGAAACTTTTCCCATTGAGCTTGGAATCAAAGATCAAAGCTTGGAGCTTGATACACAACTTGGAGGAGCTTGGAACACTTTCAAAGAGAGCAAAAAAAATTTTTTACAACACATCCTCTCTTCCGATCATTGTAAGTATATTTTCGCTATACTTTTCTTTTGTATTCACATTATTTCATGCTTTAAATGTTCTTGGGATGATCTTAGAGACCACATGCACATCATTTGGTCATGCCATTTTTAGGTCATGCTCATGTTAGGGATATGCCTATACCCAACTTATGGATGGACTATATGTACATGTATTGGTAATATTTTAATTAATTAATAAAATGGCAATCTTTATTATACGTGTCTTACATAACTTATATTATGAATCATCAACACTGTAATAAAGCCCTTGGAGTATTAATATGATGGCTTCCACGCCTTATGAGAATTATTACTCTTAAATATTCCTAGTCATAGTTTTGTGAATAATCTGGGCGTTCACAAAGTGGAGAGACTAGCATGATGATATGATCTGCCCTTAAGTGGGGTAGCCGATCTCATAGGCTACTAGCAGAGATCCATCCGATTGGTCGTGTCCATCGAACTGACCACCGAAAGTTTTCATATGGATTGTTTATCCCATGTGTTTGTGAGAACTTTCATGTATCGATTATATGACTAGTCCTTTGACTTGAGGTCTTTACAATCTTATGTGTGGATCAAATAACTTTGATATTCTTCATTCCCCGGTTTAAAAAAGATCCGGTCATAAGGGTATGATTGGGTCATTTGTTGAACACATGAAGTTTGTAAAGATACAATAGAGAATCACCACACTCTCGGATAATATTTTCTTATAAGAGTAGTATTCCAGTTCGCGGGTTGATATGTGTGATCAGTGCTTGAGACTGTGGCCACAGCGGAAGTATCATGTGAGATTCTTGGGTTAGCACGATTCATGACACTAATCAACATCATACCTTTGACCATATGGGTAGACACTTTCCGTACCCTAGGTCAATAGGGGGATATAGTGAGGCGAGGAACTGTATCATATGTAAATTGCATACATAATGGGTATATATATCTTCCTTCTCATTTGGGGGCCTTGGCATGTTGCTAGATGTCAACCTTGGTCATTGAAATCGAACGACCATCTGATCGGAGGATAATTATTATGTTCGATTAAATTATCACGATTCATTTCATGTCCAACTTGAGGGGAACCCAAAAGGTCACACACAACAAAGTCGAAATCAATGGTTAATAGTGCACAGTACAAATATAACAAGCATATATGATTGCTGTGTGAATTGTTCGTAAATGGTTCAATGTGTTTAATAATTGAACAGATCATTTATGAGGTTCCATAATGGCTTAGGGATTGGTGAATGACGATACCGGCACTTAAGGAATTGGAATAAAAAAAATTACTATTCATGTGAATAGTAATTTTTTTTTGTTTTTTGTTTTGAATTCCAATTCGGCCCAACCTATTATTAGGGTTTTATAATCTCATTAAACAACTAAATTAAGATCCAATTGCTAAGATTAAATTAGATTTTATCCCACATCGGATTCTTAATTAATTTTGTTGTCTTTGGAGCACTATATAAACCTAAAGAATTCTTCACAAATTTGCTACACCAAAACCTTTCATATCTTAGGTTTATATAAGTGGGCAACTCTAAATTTATTTTAAGAGTAAGCTACTAATTTTGAGGATCCTTAAGTCTAATTTACTAGAGGAACCTCGAATTAAAAGTTTTGAGGTATTTGCCTAGGCTAGCACCAAGGGCAAAATACACACGTGCACTCGAGGCGTAGTCTTGCCGTTGAGTTTTGGCTTTGGTGTGTGCATCTTTGGAGGCCACACACTTGGTGGCTCTTTGGACGTGGAAGAGCTTGTTGAGTTCGAGAAAATCTTGTAGATTGGAGGGAGGACTGGAGGAGTCTTCGATTCAAGTAAGTCTTTTTCTTTCTTTATTTTAATTAGAGTTCTTATGATAGTTAGCATGTTTAGGTTTATGTTCTTTGCATGTTTTATGAGTTTTATGCTTAGAATATATAGTAAAATTCCTAGGCTTGTAGAATAATCAAACAAATGGGTCTTAGGCAAAGGAAAAGCGGCATAATATTTTGATTTTCGCTCCGTACTCGCGGCCCCTTCCAAACAGTGGTATCAGCGCGCCGTTTTTTTTTTTGTTATTTCTCTCTCATTTGAACTCGTAATTGGGTGTTTAAAAGCTCGTTGGAAAGCTAACACCCTGAACTTATTTTTAGGCATAAGTTTTGCATGATTTAGTTAAGATTTGAATTTGAAATTGAATTTAAATTTTACGTGTCTACAGAAAAATGAATAGTAAATTTATTTGAATAAAATAAAATGCAATATCATAATTAAATATTAATCAAAGTTATTTAATGCCTAAAATAATTCCAACATATTAAAACTCATATGCTTGATGATTCTATGTATGATTAAAATTGGCATGATTATTTTAGGGTGCAAGCATCTAGAGACTTTCTAAGGAATAGAGAGGTGTATCGCTTATCCCTTAGCTAAGTAATTATTCTGTGATGAACTTAGAGATTTATTTCCTTTAAGGCTAATAAATATAAATCACTTGTTTATAATAAAAGACATTATAAAGATACAAGTGGGGTGGGACCAAGGCGTTAATAAAACTTTCCAAACTAAAGTTAATTTAACCAAAGGTATTACTAGAGTTAGATAATGATTTGGTGTCTTCCTTCACTCACTACCTTTTTATAGCCAAGGAAAAGCTGAGAACACATATAGATAATCATTTATTCAAAGCTTACCTTAAAGCATATTTAAAGTGTTGGACTAATTTGGAATCTATTGTTTATTTCTCCACCAAGGCAATAAGAGCCTAAGATGTAAGGGTATTTAAGAGAGTTCGCTCCACCCTCCTCTGGGGAATTTTCATGGAGGAATCCATTTGATAGTTATTCACTTAAACTTGCTAAAATCCTCAATAATAATTTAAGTCTAAAATTTACCTCCCATTGTAAAGTATAGACCCAAGAGCTTAAACTGTATTGGCAGGACTAGGCTTTACCAGACTGACCAATACCAATTTGTCCCTAATCATACTATTAACAATGGTTTGACTTTTCTGAGTCATAAGATGCAGCGACCCTTAGGCGTGGTCTTATAACTTAGTGGCAAAGATTGGGTGTCCACAAGGACTAGCATAAGCTATGCATGTTTGATTGCCCTACCCAATGATCAAGGAATTGTGATTTATATCATAATTGGTTGGGAACCTACCTAATTATCATATTTTATAACGACCGGCCCTAGTAAGAGTTATGAAATTATGATAATGGTATCCTTGCCCACAAGAAATCCATCATATTTGGGTTGATACGATTTGCTTAAAATTTTAAAACAATTGAGTGGGAGAAACTTCATAATATTAAACCCATATTATTATGAAAGATTTTAACATTTTTCTTAACATTTTCACAAACATTCAAATGGAAAATAAAGTATCACTTCGTTCCATCCTTGATGAGCATAAGCACAAAGGGGACAACTACAATGACTGGTTTAGAAACCTTAAAATTGTCTTACGACAAGAAAAGATTTTCTATGTTCTTGAAAGACCATTTCCCCTGAAACCATAGAAGATGCTGACCAAGATACATTTGATGCTTGGAAGAAACATGTCGATGATGATGAGCAAGCAGTTTGCATAATGCTTGGCTCTATATCGGACGAACTTCAGAAAGCTCACGAAGATATGGATGCTCAAACTATCATCTTTCACTTGAATGAGTTGTATGCAACTTCCTTCGTACCGTGAGATTCCAAGTGTCATGTGTCCTTATTCCAAACAAGGTATAAGGAAGGATCTGTTAGTGGAAATGTGCTTAAGATGTTTGCCCACATTGAAAAATTGGCCAACCTCGGGTTCATCATAGATCATGAGATAGGTCACGATCTAATTCTTCAGTCATTGCCAAAAGAATTCTCTAACTTTATTATACAGTTTCATCTTATGATAAAGAAGCTATTTTAGCAGAATTACACAATCTGATAAAACAAGCAGAGAATGACTTGAGACCGGAGCTTAAAACCTCCATCATGCTTACGGGTACGGACCTAAAGCCACGAGGCCCAAAGAAAAATAAGGGCAAGGCCAAGGCTCCAGATCACCTAAAGCCCAATGGTAAGGTGAGAAGAAAAAAGGAAAGGGGAAATGTTTCTTTTTTGGAAAGAATGGTCATTGGAAGAAAGACTGCAGATCCTTGAAAGCCAAGGAAGCTAGGGAAGCCCAAGAGGCCAAGAAGCCCAATGTTTCAGGTATGTTGTATATGATTGAACTATATTCTCAAAACTTTGAACCTTCTACTTGGATGCTTGACACTGGTTGTGGGACTCACTTGTGTAACAATGTACAGGGCTTGAGAAATAGTAGGAGACTTCGTCATATGGGAGATGAATTACGCATGGGTAATGGAGCAAAACTGCCTGCATTGTGCGTGGGGACTTATTCATTAGTTTTGCCGAATGGTTTAGTTTTAGACTTAGAATATTATGTTTATGTACCTTCTCTAGTAAAGAACATCATTTCAATTTCTTCTTTATGTAATTAAGGCTTTTCATGCCTAATAAGTTGTAATGAATGTTCTATTTATTTCAATGAAATAAAATATGGAGATGGTATTTTGAATAATGGTATCTATGTCTTACAAACTAACAAAGAATGTTCAACCTCTAATATATACAACGTTAACTCGAATAATCTCAATGAATCACTTCTATGGTACAGTCGCTTAGGTCATATCAATGAAAAAAGATTAACTAAGCTACATAAGGATGGGTATTTCAAACCCTTCAAATATAAACCTTATGGAACTTGTGAGTCTTGTTTACTTGGTAAAATAACCAAATTACCCTTCAAAGGTAAAGGACAGCGTGCAGCGGAGACATTAGAACTCATACACTCTGATGTATGCGGACCAATGTCAGTCACCGCTAGAGGTGGATTCTCCTACTTCATTACCTTTATCGATGATCATTCACGATATGCGTATTTGTACCTTATGCGGTATAAATCTGAAGCCTTTGAGAAATTCAAAGACTTCAAGGCTGAAGTAGAAAACCAGCTTAATAAAAGTATTAAGTCACTAAGGTCTAACCGAGGTGGTGAATACTTAAGCAACGAATTTCAAGATTACTTGAGAGAAAATGGCATTGTTTCCCAGTGGACTCCTTCGGGAACTCCACTGTATAATGGGGTCTCCGAAAGGAGAAATCGGACATTATTAGATATGGTCCGATCAATGATGCCAGACACGGATCTACCTCTTTCATTTTGAGGCCTTGCTTTAGAAACTGCAAAACTACTACTAAACCAAGTTCCTTCCAAGACTGTTAGTCAAACACCATATGAGTTATGGTCTGGGAAACGTCATAGTCTTAGTTATCTAAGAGTTTGGGGATGTGACGCATATGTCAAGCTCACACAAACTAACAAATTGGATGATAGGGCAGTTAAATGTAAGTTTGT
Organism: Zanthoxylum bungeanum; assembly: GCA_019454045.1. Classification (NCBI taxonomy): domain Eukaryota; kingdom Viridiplantae; phylum Streptophyta; class Magnoliopsida; order Sapindales; family Rutaceae; genus Zanthoxylum; species Zanthoxylum bungeanum. The sequence continues at coordinate 112,175 of SKCR01003135.1, forward strand.
AGGATATTCCTTGAACTCAAGAGCATACGTGTTCTACGTCCCAAATGAACAAATAACATTTGTCTCACGAAATTCTAAATTTCTAGAGAATGAATTCCTTCTCAAGAAATATTGTGGGAGTAGACTTGACCTCGAAGAGGTACGAGAAGAAAAAACTAACATAGAACTAAACCCCGGGCCCCTCAAAAGGGCAACGACGGAACAACCACAAGGTTATGAACTCAGAATGTCGGGTAGGGAAAGACATGAGCCTAAAAGATATGGTTTCCATATTGATGAGGAACATGATCAGGTCATTGATAATGACGATCCCACCAGTTATGACGAAGCAATGTGTGACATTGATTCAGTCAAGTGGCTTGAGGCCATGAAATCTAAAATAGACTCTATGTATCAGAATCAAGTCTGGGACTTGGTAGATGCACCTGAAGGGATAAAAACTATAGGCTGCAAGTGGATTGACAAGCGTAAAACTGATGCAGAAGGCAACATCCAAACCTATAAGGCTAGGTTGGTGGCGAAAGGTTATAGACAAATCCAAGGAATTGACTATGACGAAACCTTCTCGCCTGTTACAATTGTAAAGTCCATTCGAATTTTACTGGCACTAGCTGCACACTTTGATTATGAGATTTGGCATATGGATGTCAAAACAGCTTTCCTTAATGGGAAACTCGTAGAGGAATTCTATATGACACAACCAGAGGGGTTTGCATCTAAGGATGATCATAATAAAGTATACAAGCTTAAACGATCCATTTATGGACTCAAACAAGCCTCCAGAAGTTTGAATATACGATTTGATGAGACAATCAAAGAATTTGACTTCATCAAAAATGTAGACGAGCCTTGTGTTTACAGGAAAAGTAGTGGGAGTGTTGTTATATTTCTTGCATTATATGTCGATGACATATTAATCATCGGGAATGATATTCCCATTATGCAAGCCACCAAACAATGGTTATCTCAGAATTTCTCCATGAAAGATTTGGGAGAAGCAGCCTACATCCTCGGCATTAAGATCTACCGTAATAGATCTAAGAGGTTGTTAGGACTTTCTCAATCTACATACATAGATAAAGTTTTGAAAAGATTCAAAATGGAAGATTCCAAAAGAGGTAATTTACCTACTTGTCATGGAATCAAATTTTCTAAGAAGCAATGTCCATATACTCTTTCAGATAGATAACGTATGAGTAGGATCCCTTATGCTTCAGCAATAGGATCGATCATGTACGCCATGCTATGTACAAGACCTGATGTCTCTTATGCTCTTAGAATAACGAGCAGGTATCAGGCAAATCCTGGTGAGCAACAATGGGCAGCTGTCAAAACAATCCTCAAGTATCTGAGAAGAACTAAGGATGTGTTTTGACATACGTAGATTGTTCTGAGATGAAAGTCATTGGTTACTGTGATGCGAGCTTTCAGACCGATAGGGATGACAGCAGATAATAAATAGGATATCTGTTTACTTTGAATGGCGGTGCTGTCAGTTGGAAAAGCTCAAAGGAGTCAACTATAGCGGACTCCACCACTGAAGCTGAGTATATTACAGCATCTGAGGCTGCTAAATAAGCAATCTGGATAAAGAAGTTCATCACAGAGCTGGAAGTGCTTCCCGCGATAAAGAATGGCGTCACGATGTACTGTGACAACACGGGCGCCATTGCTCAATCAAATGAACCAAGGTCCCACCAGAAATCCAAGCATATACTCAGGCGATTTCATCTCATCAGGGAGATTGTTGAGAGAAAAGAAGTTATTATAGAGAAAATACCCACAGAAGATAATCTTGCAGATTCTCTGACTAAAGGGCTGACTCAACAGAAGCATGATAGGCACACCCGAGAGTATGGTGTCCAGATTCATACTAGTTGGCTATAGTGCAAGTGGGAGATTGTTAGGGATATACCCTATACCCAACTTATGGATGGGCTGTATGTATATATATTTGTAATATTTTCATTAATTAATAAAATGGAAATCTTTATTACACGTGTCTTACATAACTTATATGAATCATCAACACTGTAATAAAGCCCTTGGAGTAATAAGACGATGGCTTCCACGCCTTATGAGAATCATTACTCTTAAATGTTCCTAGTCATAGTTTTGTGAATAATCTAGGCGTTCATAAAGCGGAGAGACTAGCATGATGATATGATCCACCCTTAAGTGGGGTAGCCGATCTCATAGGCTACTAGCGGAGATCCGTCCGCTTGTTGTATCACATGGATGCATGAGTTGCTCGTGTCCATCAAACTGACCACCGAAAGTTTTCATATGGTGTGTTTATCCCATGTGTCTGTGAGAACTTTCATATATCGATTATATGACTAGTCATTTGACTTGAGGTCTTTACAATCTTATGTGTGGATCAAATAACTTTGATATTCTCCTTTCCCGGTTCAAAAGATCCGGTCATAAGGGTATGATTGGGTCATTTGTTGAAACACATGAAGCTTGTAAATATACAACAGAGAATCGCCACTCTCTCAGATAATATTTTCTTATAAGAGTAGTATTCCAGTTCGCGGGTTGATATGTGTGATCAGTGCTTGAGACTGTGGCCACAGCGGAAGTATCATGTGAGATTATTGTGTTAGCACGATTCATGACACTAATCAACATCATACATTTGACCATATGGGTAGACATTTTCCGTACCTTAGGTCAATAGGTGGGGATATAGTGAGGCGAGGGACCGTATCATATGTAAATCGCATACAGAATGGGTATATATATCTTTCCTTCTCATTTTGGGGCCTTGGCATGTTGCTAGATGTCAACCTTGGTCATTGAAATTGAACGACCATCTGATCGAAGGATAATTTATGTTCGATTAAATTATCACGATTCATTTCATGTCCAACTTGAGGGGAACCTAAAAGGTCACACACAACAAAGTCGAAATCAATGGTTAACAATGCATAGTACAAATATAACAGCATATATGATTACTGTTGGAATTGTTCATAAATGGTTCAATGTGTTTAATTATTGAACATATCATTTATGAGGTTCCATAGTGGCTTAGGGATTGGTGAATGATGATAGGGGCACTTTGGGAATTGGAGTTAAAAAAAATTACTATTCATGTGAATAGTAATTTTTTTTGTTATTTGTTTTGAATTCCAATTCGGTCCAAACTCTTATTAGGGTTTTATAATCTCATTAAACCACTAAATTAAGATCCAATAGCTAAGATTAAATTAGCTTTTATCCCACATCGGATTCTTAATTAATTTTGTTGTCTTTGGAGCACTATATAAACCCAAAGAATTTTTCACAAATTTGCTACACCAAAACCTTTCATATCTTGGGTTTATATAAGTGAGAAACTCTAAAGTTTAAGAGTAAGCCACTGATTTTGAGGATCCTTAAGTCTAATTAACTAGAGGAACCTCAAGTTAAAAGTTTTGAGATATTTGCCTAAGCTATCACCAAGGGCAAAATACTCGTGCACTCGAGGCGTAGTCTTGCCGTTGAGTTTTGGCTTTGGTGTGTGCATCTTTGGAGGCCACACACTTGGGTGGCTCTTTGGAACGTGGAAGAGCTTGCTAGTTCGAGAAAAGCTTGTAGATTGGAGGGAGGACTGGAGGGGTCTTTGGTTCAAGTAAGTCTTTTTCTTTCTTTATTTTAATTAGAGTTCTTATGATAGTTAGCATGTTTAGGTTTATGTTCTTTGCATGTTTTATGAGTTTTATGCTTAGAATATATAGTAACATGTCTAGTCTTGTAGAATAATCAAAACAAATGGGTCTTGGGAAAAGGAAAAGCGGGATAATAATTTTGATTTTCCGCTGCGTACTCGCGGCCGCTTCCCAACAGCTCATGCTCTAGTCATACTCCTTCTATTCTCTGGTCATGCTCTTCTTCTTGTCATGCTCCTCCTCTTGTCATGCACATATTCTGGTCATGCCCTTCTCAGGTCATGCTTCTTCTCTAGTCATGTACCTCATCTGGTCATACACCTTTTATGGTCATGCACCTCATCTGGTCATGCTCTTCTCAGTTTATGCTCCTCCTCTATTTTTTTCCAGAGTCGGTGTTATAAAAAAAACCACCATCAATTGGTTCTATTCATAACTCTTTTAATTTTCTCGGTATCCAAGCATTAGTTTCTCATCAAATATGTTTTCTTATTGGGTATCAAAGTAAGATTCAATGGCTGATGAAAATCCAACCATCAATCTCTCTAGCATTACATCATTATCGAATGCAAATGTAACTCCATTGATGAACTATAATTCATCAAACTATTTATCATTTTCAGTATACATATCAAATTGGACAGATCAGACTATTTGTTATGGTGATCTGAAGTTCTTCCTTCAATTGGAGGGAATTAACTTGAAAAGTTCATTAATAGAACTATTGAAATACCTTCTACATTTATAGCAACCAGAACTGGAGACACAAAACAAACCATTGCTAATCATGCTCATTAGATATGGAAAACTCAGGATCAAATTCCGCTTGGCTGGTTACTTTCTTCAATGACTGAAGGTATCCTCACATACTTCACATGTAACCCTATCATTCCTCTATTTACAATCCTCAAATGACGACTCAGGTTGGTGTAAAAGTTACACGATTCATATGTAATATTAGTGAAAACTTTAAGTCTAAGGATCATTCATACATCACTATCAATAGCTTTATATAGACATGTGGAATAAACACTTCCATATGGAAACTCTTATAGAGGTCAGCTCATTGGACTTGTTGTTCAAATAAGCATCCATGTGTTACACCAAGAAATCGAACCTTGCTAGTAGCCTATGAGAACGGCTACCCCAGTTTTAGTAGGCGTAATAACCATCATGCTAGTTTATACAGATTATCAATGTCATCAATATTGATAATCCTACGACTATGAACATTTAGGAATGGTAGGGTCTTATAGACCAAAGCCCTATTTGGTTCCTATGTAAATCACTCCATGAGTTTCATCATATAAGTTATCTCTTGTAGATATATGGTTTAAGCACCTATATGATAAAGTATGCTAATTATACCTAATCCGATTAGTTCTATGACATATCACTATCACAAAGGTAATAAGAAAAGCCTGAGTGAACCTATGATAAAGATTGTATTGTAGAATCTAAATCATGAGAGTAAGTCTAAGAACATGATAGAGAATAAATAAAAGGATCAAATAGAAATAGAAAAACATGTAAAAAAAGAAGTAAAACTGAGCATGGTCGTTCGAACACCACGATAAGACGTTCAAATGATTAGTGTTCAACATTCTAGGTTCGAACGACTCACGAATGTGGTTGGTTCGTTCAAACACTGTGATAGGTCATCCAAACGAAAAGATTGTTATAAATTGGCCATTCTATCATCGACTCTCTACCTCGCTGGTTCTAAGTTGAAAATTAAAATGCTTGTAACTTCGTAGTCTCTTAGCCATATCATGCATTATTTATACACATGTGATTTTCTTCGAGCCTAATTTTCAATGCCATCAATATTATACCAAAAGGAGTTCTAATATTTCGAAAATTCTAAAAGAGTACACAAAAGCTAGTTGGGACTAGCCCGTTCTCATAACTTTACAAGGATTTGACATTTATTTCGCATTAGCATTGCTCCTATATAGAAAAAAACCCAAAAAATATGACCTTTGACATTTTATAAGATAAAGATTAAATCTTATCCTATTAATTCTAATTTGATTGGAATTAAAACAACTCAAATCAAAAGCCTATAAATTAACCATTTTGCCATTAACTTTGTTAACAACAAATTGGAGAAAACTTTTGCAATTCAGGTGGAAAGGCAAAAGGCAAAGAAATAAAATACAGAAAATAATCCCTCCCCTCCCCTCCCCTCCCCTCCCCTCCCCTCCCCTCCAAAACCCCCCAACCAAACACAGCCTTTAAGCAAAATTTCTTATATTCCCAATAATCCATAAACCCTAAAACAAGTCTCTTTTCTTAAGCTAGCACTAAAGAAAAGACACTTTCATGATATTGGATTTGAGAAATCCAAAATCCTTAACTCTTTGCTTTATGTGGATACTGTTGGAGGCCAAACGTGTGGGTGGCTCTAAAGAATTTACGAAAAACTGTACAATGATTACTTAAAGATTTAAGGTATGTTGTTATTTATGTTTTATAAATAAATATTATCATGAAGCATGAAAATTAATTATGATTTTGGATTGGAAATTTATATTTAAAATTGAAAAATCTTAATTTTTCGCCGCATATCCTATGCTAAATTTCCAACAATTAATGCATTCGTGTTATTCTCAAGGCTGGTGTGTTGCTTCCTTTGTTAATGTTGAGTCTGGGGAAGAAAAAGGTAGGTTTCTTTCCAGATGGGCGATTCTTAGGAAAGAGTTGTGGAGTGCTTTGGTCTTAGACACTCGTTCTTCCCTTTCTGGAGCATTCCTGCCTAAGGATACACGTTTCAGATCCTTATTAGATCCTAGATTTACCTCATAACACACACATACATACATACATATTTTCAAGCCACTCTTTTCTATTAAAATTTTAAAATAATTATTGAGCTTTTTTTGAAGTAAACAGAAACTGAAAAAAATTATAGTTGTACTGCAAGTTTTTATTAAGAATATTGATAATTTTGTTTTAGTACCTTCACTACTAAACAACAAAATCAAACAGAGCTTAAGCACTGGAATAACAATCAAATAGCAAAAACAAACTGATTAACTAGAAAATTATGTAGTATGATGTCAAAGTTGAGTTGATTTTCCATCAGTATTTAGGCATTGTTTGGTACTGTTATAGTGGTTTTTAAGCCAAATTTCATTGTGAAATGGAAACTGTAGTTTAAATATAAAAGTTAATAGTATTTGGTAAATAGGACTTTTAATTGTAATTTTAAAAAAAAAAATTAAAAATAATAAGCATTGTATGCCTTTTCCAACAAACAACGGTAGGATAAAACTTACTTTAAATTTCTAAACTATAACATCTAGTAATGGGAGTAAAAAATAAATGATTAATTAATCTTTAAGCAAAAAATAATTATCTTAATCTCATTAAATTACATACTAATTTCTTTAAAATCATTAAAATAGAATCAAATTTAGTGTTAAACACGAAAAACAAAACATTTTCTTAATTTGAAAACCATCTTCTATGCATATCTAATTGGCTAGTCAGAGAATTTTATACTTAACTTTAGTATAGATACTGACAAAGTGCATTAACATTCAAGTAAACGAAACTTACATCATTGGCATATAGACATTTTTTTATTTGGAATCATTGGAAATCTCGAAGTCAAATCACCTATTTCGGGCTTAAGCGGAATAGATAAAATTTCTGCTATCCCAGACTCTAACAAGAAACGCACTCTCTGTATTCGAATCCAGGACCTCAAGATAAAATCACAAACTCTACACCAACAAGCCATGTCTCATGAGGACTTGACATAAAGACATGCTCCTAGTTGTTTCACTTTTACATTAATAAATGTTAAAGTTGTTTCACGTTAATTTACATTAATAAATCTCTCAATCCTAGAGCTAATAATTGTTATTTTATATAGTTTTTTAATCAGCAGCATGCAGCAGCAAAGTTTTCTTCAAAACTTTGTTCTTTTAAGAGGAAACTGTTTCTTGAGGTCATATGCTATGCAACTTTTTGCCTTTATAATAAGGAAAAAGACAGTTATATAATTACAGAGATAGGAAATATGTTAGTGTTCTATTTATCTTATATTGATTAAATATAGGATTGATCCTCTCTTTACTAGAGATGGCAACGAGCCGAGTATGATACGGGAATGTTAAAACCTATACCCGCACCGTTCAATCAAAGGGTAAGAAAATTATTCCCTTACTCGTCCCTAACGTAATGGGCCCTCGTACAGGTCCCCATTCATATAGGGATTTTACCTCTATTTTAATAAGGATGTCAATACCCATACCCGACCAGTTCAACCAACGAATATTATAAAATTATCGCCTTACACGCCCCTAACATACCGGGTCCTCGCGGGCCCCCATCCCTGCATGGATTTTTTCTTTCCCTATTCCTTACAATTCGATTTTTAAGAATTATCTCTATCCATGGATTTTTAACAATTAGTATTAGAGCCAACACCATGTCTCCCAGTTCCAATCGTGTGGCATATGAGATAACGTCTATATTGAAGTGTTCAATCGAGACTAGTTGGATTAGTGCAAAATCTAACATGTGGTGTAGAGGGTGACATTTGTATTACTGTTTTCGACCGAGACTAGTTGAACTTGTGTAAAATCTAACATGCGTGGGCATCAAGATTGGGGAACATGGTGGAATTGTGTTCTATTTATGCCACATTAGTTAAATATGAGATTGGTTGGTGCTTTATAAGTTTATGAGCTCTCTCTCCTTACAAGTATGTTTTTAAGGATGAATTCTATCCATATTTCTCAAGCCGTTGGATCTTCCAGAATCCCTGAATTTCATACGTTAAAGCCACGAAAACCACACTACGCTGAGTGCGATAGACCGCCATTATAGTATGGCCATACCGCTAACTCAAGCCGATTTTTAAAGATGAGTTCTATCTATGGGTTTCTAATAATTGGTATCAGAGTAATACCATATATCCTAGTTGCAATTGTGTGACGAAGAAGGTGACATCAACATTGTAGTGTTCAACCAGGATTAATTGGACTAGTGAAAAATCTAATCTACATGGGTGTCGGGACTACGAAGCGTGATGAAATGTCGTGGTCTATTTATCCTACATTGGTTAAGTATGGGATTGACTGGTGCTTTATAAGCTCATGGACTCCCTCTAATTGCAAGTGATTTTTAAAGATGAGTTCTATTCATAAGTTTATAATAATGTCTTGTTAATATGTTTAAGTATCTCAATTTATCTCGCCCTTTATTTTTCATGTGAGTCATCGCGAGTAAATATGAAAGTAGTAAACTCCGTGACTCTATCTAAAGTTGTTGGATCCGCTATAGTCCCTGAATTTCGTACCTTGAAGCCACGAAAACTACCCTACGTTAAGTACAATGGACCTGGTTGATAGTCATTCCTAAAAGAACTAGACAGCAACAGTGAATGGATAATCTTCCATAGAGAGCATGCCCTTCTGAAATGTGGATCTCAGAGCTTTCTCGTGGAGGCTCCTTTGAATAATGGTAGGGTAGGAGACCTAAAAACACAAATACATGTTAGAGGCGGCATAGGGTGTCTACAATGACACCTGACGATCAAGTCAGTGTTTGTATAATCTTAGGAGAAATGAATCCTTTCAACGGTAGGAATGGTTAAGTCGGTTTTTAAGAATAAGTTCTACCCATGAGTTTGTAGCAAATGGTGTCATCATGTGCCCTAGGTATTGTGGCTGAAGTTGGACTAGTCTAAAATCTAGCTTGTGTAGACACCGGGAGTGTGATGAAATATTGTGGTCTATTTGTTTCACATCTGCTAAGTATGGGATTGGACGATGTCTTATAAGTCCATAGACTCCCTCTCTTGGTAAGTCGGTTTGTAAGGATGAGTTTTATTAATGTGTTTGTAACAAAATATTTGTAAATAGTAATTATTCTAAGGTCGTTCTCTGCTGAGCCGAGTGACCCTGCATTTGTGGACTTTACCTAATTATCAATAAAATATTGATGTTGGTTGCCAGAAGCTTATATAAATTCTTCGAAATTAATTGTTTATTGTTTGTCAGGATCAATGGTCGGATATCCGTCCATTTTTGGCATAATCGTAATCAAATCGAAACAGACATCCAATATTTGATACTTATTCATAATCCAAAAATTCACGATATCTGAAATTGACCTAAAATTTAGAAATTCAATACTGATCGAAATAACTGAAAAATAAAAAATTTAAAAATATGCTAACAGATATTAGATACCAAACAACCGATATGTGAAAAAATTTTTAAAAAAAAAAATTTACATGAAAATTTAATTTTTGTTTTATTATTAGTTTGTTCGGACTTCAAGTATTAGATATCAAGAATACGAAAAACTATAACTGAAATCAATTTCAATTACATAATTCGCAATTCAAAACCTAATCATTATCCACTAAATTCCGGATATAGTCCCGTCAAATAATATCGAATATCTAATTAACCGACCATATATTGCCATCCCTAATTGCTTCTTTTGGTTATTGTAAGCAGCCCCTAGAACCTCTTCCTTAAAAGACTCTTGGCATTCTCAGAGGTCAAGGTAATTGGTAAAGGGAACCCACACAATGTTTTAATGCTAAATGAAATTGTTTTCTAAAAAAAACAAAATTGTTTTCTCACAACGTATTAAATATTAATGCAATTTGGATAGTATAACACTGAAATTATTTTAATGCAAGTTCTCTTCAGTTTTGTCTACTGATATAAACAATTAAATATTAATCAGAACCTCTAACATTAACTCTGAAATGATGCACGAAGTCTAAACCCCTTCTCAAAGAAGTGAAGAACAAAAAAAATAATTATCTCTGCTCTTCTAATCATTTTATATCCATTTTCAGTGTTGCATTGGAACGCAATGGAATAAAGTAAACATATTAATTGATCAGCAGTGCTTAGTGGTGTTTACCATGCCGTCTATTCCAATAACAGTTGCAAGATTTAGATTAAGAATCATTCCACTATAATATCATTATAGATTTGTCATGACTGCTTTTGAGTAAGATCATAGATTTTAGTGTATCCCAGATAAGTTTAAAATATTGTTTTTATTATTATTGGCAGTTAGGTTTTGTGTTTAGTGACGCTACAGTCGGTGTCATTTCTCCCTTTCTCAATGTATTTTATCCATAATCATACAATTCCTTTGTTCCATTCATAACATAAATAATTCTGCAAATACAAAACCTTCCCAGTTCAGTTGATTCACAAAATCACAAATGGCTGCAAATGATGTGCCTTGTTGTGAACCCATGTTCTGGGTCTATTTAGTCATATGTGTTGCTCTGGTTTCTTTTGCTGGTCTAATGTCCGGCCTTACTTTAGGACTTATGTCCCTTAGCCTTGTTGATCTTGAGGTTCTCATGAAAGCTGGCCAGCCACAGGACCGCAAAAATGCAGGTAAGTATTGGTGTGTAGGTGTAAAATCTTCAAACACCGGATAAATTATTGTATTAGTTTACATCCATGGACTGTACTCATATTCTGATCATTTCAAAGTGGTGTCTTAATGGCAGAGAAGATTCTGCCAATTGAGGATATTATGGTAATTGTAGTATGTAATAATATGTGGTTTTGGCGTGATTTAATTGGATTAAATCAAGGTGGCAAACATTTAACTAATCTATTTCCTAATCATTGGCTTATTTTAATTGGATTAAATTAAAGTGGGAGACAATGAAGATTAGTCACACCTAATTATACATATTTGGACAAATTAGATTAAGCCCACTTAAAAGTTTATTACAACTTTTATTAATTAAAAATTGCCTAAGTTTTGCTATAAATAGCAAGCTTTATGAAGGTTTTAATTACAAGTACAAGTACAAGCAAATTCTTAGAGAAATTAGCCTAAGTTAGAGAAGTGTTTAGAGAAGCTTGTGAGGTCTCTACAACATTTCATCTAGGAGAAATCAAGATTGGATCTTGAAGTGAATCTTACTAGCATTGGAAATCAAGGTTGGATCTTGAAGTCAAGCTTACACACCTTGGAGGTTCTCCAACCATTTCAACAAAGGAGAAGTAGATTGGATCTTGCATCAAGTTTACTAAGGTAATGTTTGATCTTCTCCTAAGCTATGTTCTTTTATGTATTAGATGCATAAACACATAGCTTAATATTGAAATAAGGCTAATCAATTGTTCTACGATAGTTTAGAAGTATAAACACAATATATTTGTTATTAGGTCAAAATATTTATGTTAGACATAAACATAAAATTGGAGTTTGGAACTCTAAATTAAAGCTTAGAGTTATGGCTATCATTCTAGAATCACTTGACCACCTTTTGGTGACCTAGAATTGTTCACGAGACATTTCTTATTGGGATTCTAATTTGGTTCTGTATTAGATTCAAAATTTACGCAAATGCGTATTTAGAATAAATTTATGTTTTTGTAAAAATATTTGATATTTTGAAAAACTTGATTTTTATTCTATAACATGTGTTGATGTTAGTTTTGAAATTAAAAATTAATTTTGGGTATTTTTAAGTGTTTAGGGAGAGCCGAAAGTGATTAGGGTAAAATACCCTAATCCCTTCAGCTCACTGGAGAGTGAGCTGAATGAGAGAAAGAAATGAAATAAAAATAAAAATAAAAATTGCTGACTGGCGCACTGTGCGCGCGGTAATTTTATTTTCGTCCGTTTTTGACTTTTCGGACTCCGATTCAGCCCTGGTTTTTTCCTATACACTCATAATTGAATATAGTATTTCATTAAATAATTTAAAATTACACCCATAATTGATATCCATGGTGTTTCCACAACTGCCCCCAACAACCTCAACACAATGGTGGTTCCGAAAGGAGAAATCGAACCTTGTTAGACATGGTACGATCAATGATGTCTAGCACAGATCTTCCAATATTGTTATGGGGACTAGCATTAGAAACTGATGCTTACCTTATAAATAATGTTCCATCTAAATCTGTTAGGAAAACACCATATGAGATATGGCATGGGAAACGACCCAATCTCAACTTTGTAAAAGTTTGGGGTTGTAAAGCTTATGTGAAGCAATCGCCTGCTGACAAGCTGGAAGCAAGGTCAATTAAATGTAAATTTATGGGGTATCCAAAAGAAACAAGGGGATACTACTTCTACGATCCAAGTGAAAAAATGTGTTTGTTTCACGAAATATTATTTTTCTATAGAAAGAGTTTCTTTTAAGAAAAAATAGTGGGAGTAGACTAGAACTTGATGAAGTCCCAGAATCATCAAATGATATTGAATTACCTTCAACTCGCAAAAGATTGGCGGTGGAACAACCACAAATTCAAGAACTCCAAAAGTCTAGTAGAATACAACATGAGCCATGAAGATATAGATCTCTCATGAGAGGTAAACATGATATATTTATCATTGAGAATGATGATCCTACTAGTTATACAAAGACAATGTCTGACATTGACTCTTCTAAATGGCTTGAAGTTATGAAGTCCAAAATGGATTCGATGCATACTAACCAAGTTTGGAACTTGGTAGATGCACCTGAAGGGATAACTCTCAATGGGTGCAAATGGGTCTTTAAAAGAAAGACAAATGCAGATGGCAAAGTTCAAACCTACAAGGCTAGGTTGGTGGTAAAAGGTTAAAAATAAATTCAAGGAATTGATTACGATGAAACTTTTTCGCCAGTTGACATGTTAAAGTCCATTAGGATTTTGCTTGCAATAGCAGTATACCATGATTATGAGATTTGGCAAATGGATGTCAAAACTGCATTCCTGAATGGAAACCTCGTAGAGGATGTGTATATGACACAACCTGAAAGCTTTATTTCTAAAAGAAACATAAACAAGGTATGCAAGCTACAACGATCCATTTATGGATTAAAGCAAGCATCTCGGAGTTAGAATCTTCGTTTTGATAAGACAGTCAAAGAGTTTGATTTTATCAAAAATGAAGATGAACCTTGTGTATACAAGAAGGTTAGTGGGAGCGCAGTCGTATTTATAATATTATATGTGGATGACATATTAATAATAGGAAATGACATTCCAATGCTCCAATCATTCAAACTATGGTTATCCAAGAAATTCTCCATGAAGGATTTGGGAGAAGCAACTTATATTCTATGAATTAAGATCTATAGAGATAGATCTAAAAGGTTGCTTGGCCTCTCACAATCTACGTACATAGACAAAATTCTTAAAAGGTTTAAGATGGAAGATTCCAAAAGAGGCTACTTGCCCATGAGACATGGAATCTATCTCTCTAAGGAGATGTGCCCTAAATGTTCTGAAGAGGTTGAGCGCATGAAATAAATCTCATATGCTTCTGCTATAGGATCAATCATGTATGATATGTTATCTACGAGACCTGATGTGTCTTACGCTCTATGTGTTACGATGAATCATACGGTAATCCTATAAGGAATATGTTTCACTAAAGTTAATATTCTTCCTTAATTGGGGATCATGATGCATTGCTAGATGCCGCTTTTGATCAATGGAAATTAGTTTCTTAATTAAGGAGTTAATTGAGGATAAATTAATTAGATTAATTTATCGAGACTTATGAAGTCTGTAACTATCTCCATTGCCAATATAAGAAAGAACCTAATGGGTCACATACTTTAAAGTATTGAGGAGTTAATGATAAATTATGTAGATTTATGTTTTATTACTTAAATGTTAAGTTCTTAAACTTTGGGGTAAATTCGTAATTTCAGAAATTATGGATAAAAAAATGAAATTCTTGAAATTTTAGGACCAAAGTGCAAATCTGGAAATTATGAGCTATTTCTTAATTTCCAAAAGTGCAGGGGTCATTTTTTAATTTCCAAAAGTATAGGGGCTGAAATGTAATTTAGCAAAGTATTTGTATTAAATTATAATTTCAAATTTATAGTATTCTAATTTGATTAGGATTGATAAATTTTATTTAATTAATTTAATTAAATAAAATAAGGATAATAGTTGTTTATTTAGGATGTATTAAAATTCATATTTTAATAATAATATAACATATAAAAACATTAAAACATCAAAATTACTTCTAAAGAATCGCAGAACTCGTATAAATGGTATTAAAAGTACACATTCATGGACTTATCTGAGGACATCATCTCCTCCCATTCCTTTTGGGTTATTGGTTTCTCCCTCGACGACCTTTGGTCTTGAATTTCCATTTCCCTTAGGGTTTTTAGTCATGGACATTTTGCATCGTTGTGTAACCCGAGGTTCAGGTTGAACCTCTTCTTCTATTGATTCTGGTGTGTTGCTTTGCATGGTAGATAGTCCTTCCTAAAAGAACTAGACCGCAACAATGAATGGATATCCTTCTATAGAGAGAATGCTCTTTTGAAATGTGGATCTCAGATCTTCCTCGTGAAGGTCCTTGTAAATAATGTTAGGAGTATAGTTTCTTACTTGAGAGAGATTCCAACCTTGCATGTATTGTAGGGAGGGAATTTGTGAAGGTTTTCTTTCTTTAACTTTGACTTAACCTTTTATAGTGGAGTGCCCCTGAGGGCATCTTTGGTCCAACCGGATAGAAAGCATTCAATAATTGGCCCTTCCCTCATCGAGTATGGGTATTTTAGAGATTTCATGTGTATCCTATTAGAGTGATGCTTCCTGAGTTCTAGCATTCAGCCATGTGTTGGTCTTTACATAGCTATAAATATTTTAGATAGTGAGATTGCTACAATATATCTGGCATCCCCTTATAGCATGTACGAAGCTTTAGGAAGATTATATGGCACTCCATTTTATAGCCTTGTGATAGTCCCTCACATGATATCATTCTCATCATTAGATAAATTTAGGGGTTCCCCAGAGAGGCAATGACATGAACCCATTGTTGGAGCTATTTTCCATTTGTCAGACAACTATTAGAGCCTCTATGGCTTCTGTGACCTCATTCTACAAGAGTAGAAGGATTTGAAAGCTACTATACACAACATTAATGTTGGTTATATGCCATAGATCCAATAGGGATAAATATGTAATTTTATATTATTGCATTGATTAATAACTATTAGATCGTAGAATTATCAACGCGGGACATTGATAGATCCAGTTTAGATCGGCATATGTTATGTCTGCATCTTTATCAAATGAAGGTAGCTAATCTCATAAACTACTAGTGAAAGTGTTCACTTACTCTAACATATGGATTCTTGTTGGAGAACAAGTATATCGAACTGACCCGCTTGAGAACCCATATAGAGTGTTATCCACATGTCTATTGGATTTATCTTTGTAACGATAGTATGAATGATCCTTAGACTTGAGGTCTCCATGGTATCTTGTATGTGGATCATAAATGCTTTGACATTACACCTCCGTAGTCCATAGCGAGATTGCACATAGGGTAATGATTGGGCAATATGAAAAGCGTACGAAGATAGTGAATGATCAATAAAGGATTCGCCGATATGGATAACATAGAGTCGATATCCCAAGAGGCGCGATTTGACATAAGTGATAATATAAGTCCATGGTCATGGCGAGTTCTGAAAGGAATTTCAGAAACTATATATATATATATATATATTATCAGCTTAAGTCAATGTTCTAATAGCCGTGATTTAATAGAGTAGACATTTTCCATACTCTAGAATCGTTGGCGGGATATGTATGAGGCGAAAGGATTGAATCATACGGTAATCGTATAAGGAATAGGTTTCACTGAAGTTAGTATTCTTTCTTAATTGTGGGTCATGATGCATTGCTAGATGTCGCTCTTGATCTATGGAAATTACTTTCTTAATTAAGGAGTTAATTGAGGATAAATTAGTTAGATTAGTTTATCGAGACTTTTGAAGTCTATAACTATCTCCATTGTCATCATAAAAAAGAACATAATGGGTCACACACTTTAAAGTATTGAGGAGTTAATGATAAATTATGTAGATGTATGTTTTATTACTTAAATGTTAAGTTCTTAAACTTTAGGGTAAATTCGTAATTTAAGAAATTATGGATAAAAAATGGAATTCTTGAAATTTTAGGACCAAAGTGCAAATCAGGAAATTATGGGATATTTCATAATTTCTAAAAGTGCATGGGTCACTTTGTAATTTACAAAAGTACAGGGGCTGAAATGTAATTTAGCAAAGTGTTTGTATTAAATTATAATTTCATATTTAAAGTATTCTAATTTGATTAGGATTGATAAATTTTATTTAATTAATTTAATTAAATAAAATAAGGATAATGGTTGTTTATTTAGGATGGATTAAAATTCCTATTTTAATAGGATTAAATCTTATCCTATTAATTCTAATTTGATTGGAATTAAAACAACTCAAATCAAAATCTTATAAATTAACCCTTGTTAACAACAAATTGGTGAAAACTTTTGCAATTCACGTGGAAAGGCAAAAGGCAAAGAAATAAAATAAAGAAAATTTTGAATTTTCTTTAAGCAAAATTTCTTATATTCCCAATATTCCATAGACCCTAAAACAAGTCTCTTTTCTTAAGGTAGCACTAAAGAAAAGACAATTTCATAATATTGTATTTGAGAGATCCAAAATCTTTAACTCTGCTTTGTGTGGATACCATTGGAGGCCAAACGTATGGGTGGCTCTGAAAATTTTACGAGGAACGGTACGAGAATTACTTAAATGTTTAAGGTATGTTTTTATTTATGTTTTATAAATAAATATTACCAAGAAGCATGAAAAAATAATAACGATCTTGGATTAGAAATTTATATTTAAAATTGAAAAATTTTAATTTTCCGCCGCATGCTAAATTTCCAACAGTGGTATCAGAGCCTAAATTAATTTGTATACTTTTGATATAATTTTATGCATATTGCACTGATTATGTTTAAATTTATGGGACATAATTATGTTGAGATTAATTGGAAATTGATTTGATTAAGAATTAAATCAGAAAAATAAAAGAAAATTCAAATAAGTAAATAGATAATCACGACAGTGTTCTTTTAAGAACAGCGCCGTGGTGTTTCTATGAACACCAGCGGCAGATGCTGCTGGTCAAAGAGGTGACGTCAGCATGAGGTCATAAAATGACATCATGCTGACATCTTCTAAAAAAGAAAAATAGTGGCTGACGTCTGCACATAGTGTGTTGACGTCAGCACCCGAAAAAATAAAAAATAATAATAATAATAATAAATTAAATTTTGAAAAATTAAAATTTAATTAAAGAATTTAATTTTATTTCAATTAATGTATCCTAATACAATTAAAATTTATTAAAAAATAAAATTCTAATTGGACTATGAATTTATCTCTAAAATAAATTTAAAATAAGTAACCTAATAAGATTAGGATACAAATTAAATTTGAATGATTTCTAATTAGATTAAAAATTTAGAGTTCAAATTTAAATATGATACATTTAATCTCAAATTCAAATATAGAAAATTGTTTCCTACTAGAATAATGATTCTAGTTATACAAATTTAATGAAGATTAAAATTATATTCTAATAAGATTAGGATAAAATATTTAAGTCTCATAAATAATTAAATATAATAAAATAATATCATAAATTTATCCAATAAGATTGGATAATAAAATATTATGAATATTTTAGAGAAATTGTGATGAACTAAATACATTAGATGTATAAATAAGAGACCTAATTTAAATAGACTTGGAATTTAGTTGCTTGTTTGATTGATGCATGTCAAGCTGGTTCTGTCAAAAGGGCGATAAGAGCCTAAGAAGTTTGGGTTTTAAGTTGGACCGATGTGACCCTTCCACTCTTCTTGGATCCTAACTAGTGCATTCTTTCATTCAAAATGCTTTATTCTAAAGTTTAAAACAAATTAAAACTAAAATCCCTCCGAATAATTTAAGTTTATAACATTGCCTTCCATTATTATAATTAAAACCAGAACTCTTTGTTATTCTTGATTACTTGACCCTCGTCAAGATCAAATTTAACATCGAATATGTTTAGATTATAAATAATGGTTTGACTTAACCAAAATATCTGATGAGTTGGCCCTCATCATGATCATTTATTTTGAAGGCAAATGTTAAGTTCATATAAGATGTGATGACAAGAGTTGTCATGACATGAGTTGTCAACTTAACGATCTATGAGTTACATGAGATGTAATTGGTAACAAGTACCTACCCAATTGAACTTAAATAAAGTGATTAACCCTCGTTGTCATTTTATTTTAAGTAAAATGGGATCATAGCCCACGATAATTTTGTCACTAAGAAGGTTGACAAAATTCAAATAAAATAGTGGGAGTAACCATTAGATTAAAAGTCCTAATATCTTATGGTTTATATCAATGCAATAAATCTAATCAAAATTCTCTAGTCTTCATATAGGTTTCTAAACAAAACATGAGTAACAATATCTCCCTCTGAAGCATACTTGATGCAAATAAGTTGACTGGACCTAACTTCGTGGATTGGTACCGTAACCTAAGAATTTTTCTTAGGCAAGAAAATGAAGTTTATGTCCTGTAACATAGTGTTCCACCAGAACCTGCCGAAGATGCAACACAAGAGCAATATAATGCTTGGTTGAAGTATTATGATGACAATGAGCAGACAATGTGTGTGATGTTGGGCTCAATGTCATCAGAATTATAAAAGCAACATGAGTTTATAGATGCGAGCACAATTATAACACATCTCAAAGAGTTGTTTGATGCATCCGCTCGTACTGAAAGATATGAGATATCTAAGGCTCTGTTTCGATCCATGATGAAAGATGATTCTTCAGTTAATGACCATATGCTGAAGATGATTAGCTACATTGAAAAATTAGCTGATCTTGGTTTTATCATGGATCATGGCTTATATATTAATCTTGTATTGCAATCACTGCCAGAGTCTTTCTCTCAGTTCATTTTGAATTTTCATATGAACAAGTTGGGTGCTACACTTCCTGAATTGCTTAATATGTTAAGACTTGCTGAGAAAGACATAAAATCACAGAAAGGTTCTGTGATGCTAATGAGTGGTTCCAAAAAGTTTAAGAAACGCCCTAAAAAGGTTTAAATGGTAAGGCCCAAAAGGCCAACACTCACAAGCCCACTGGTGGTGTGACTAAGAAGAAAGTCAAGGGCAAGTGTTTCTTCTGTGAAAAGGATGGGCATTGGAAGAGAAACTGTGCAAAATACCTCGAGGAAAAGAAGAAAAAACAATAAGTTACTTCTACTTCAGGTATATTTATGATTGAGGTTAATCTTAATGATAGTAAATTTTCTACTTGGGTGTTGGATACTGGTTGTGGTTCTTTCATATGTAACAATATGCAGGGCCTCAAGAAGAGTAGAAGACTTCAAAGAGATGAAGTTGACCTAAAAATGGGAAATGGAGCAAGAGTTGCTGCTTTAGCCGTAGGAACTTATTTTCTATCATTACCAAGGGATTAGTTCTAGAATTACAAAATTGTTTTATGTTCCACTACTTAATATAAATATTATTTTTCGTATCTTGTTTGGATAAGGAAGGTTTTAATTTTATAATAAAGAATAATTGTTGTTCATTTTCTTATGATGATATTATGTATGGTATTGGATATTTAAGTAATGGATTGTATGTTCTGGAACTAAATAACATTATCCTCAATATAAATAAACAAGATAGTTTAAAAGAATCATACCTTTGGCATTGTAGACTCGGTTATATCAATGAAACACGACTTAAAAAATGCATAAAGAGGGTTACTTGAACCCCTTTGATTATGAATCATATACGTCTTGTGAATCTTGTTTAATTGGTAAAATGACCAAATTGCCCTTTACTGGAAAGGGACTACGTGCAACCGAATTACTATAGCTAGTACATACCGATGTATGTGGCCCTATGTCGATTCAAGCAAAGGGTGGTTACTCCTACTTCATAACCTTTACTGATGATTATTCACGTTTTGGTTACTTATACTTAATGAAGTAAAGTCTGAATCATTTGAAAAGTTCAAAGAATTCAGAAACCAAGTATAGAAACAAACTAGAAAAAGCATTAAGACACTCTGATCTGATCGAGGAGGAAATATTTAAGCTACGAGTTTCAAGACTATCTTAAGGAACATGGCATCATTTCACAATGGACTCCTCCAGGGACACCTCTGGTGGAGTTGGTACTTGGAGTGCCAATCTGATTTGTACATTTTATTATTTATTAATAAAATAATTACATTTTTCATTTCATACCTTTTTAATGGTATTGTCATTATGCATATTAGATTGATGTATAGATATGCTAAGAATGACATCGACCTTAGAATAGTCTTGACACTAGGTGTAAACTATCCTTAAAGTAAATATTCATAGTCATTGGTTTTGGAATACAGTCGAATTCCTATAACCTAGAAGACTAGCACATGTCGTATATTGGAATTTGAGTTCCAATGGTTTAACCCGATGTACCATGAGTTTTGGAAACTCGTATAAACATGTGGGTATTCGTTGAAGCGAATACTCAATGACTCACAGGCGATTCCTAATAGTTGGATGTATACACCACCGTCAATAGGAATATCCTTCAATCGAGTAGCATATATAATTCTTTGACTACAGGATAGCTTTGATTTTGTGTGAGATCCTCCACACTTTGATGCCATGTATGTCAGAAACCTTTCATGGTCTGGCCTCTAGATGTTCATTGGGTGTGGATAGTTGCACTCAGTAATCAAGTACGAAGCAAGATAGCATCCATTGGCTCGTATGTGTACCATAAGGGGTTTAGGTATCATGTGAATAAAGTCACGGTTCTTAAATCTTTGGCCAAGTCGATCACCTAGGATGGATCGCATCAGTTATGAAGAATCGTGGACATGTCGATATGAGATGTGCGCCTCGGAAACTTGACGGTGTATTCTATATTTCCTAAGCACAACTCGGATAGCCTATGACAGAGAGATTGTTAAACATATACGATGACCTGGACTTGTATAGTTCAGAAAGGTCGTTCGTGTTCTTCGCGAATTCGAAGGTGGTCGAATTGCGTACATAATAGCTAGGTTTATATGACGAACGTGTCTGAACTTAGAGAGTCCCAATATGAATTGTACTCATTGAGCACTTAGGTAGCCGATTAATTTTGATAAAATATAATATTCGATATTATAATTATCAACTAAGATAATCAAGTTTTATTGGATACATTGATTATTTACTTTGACCTAATTGGATTAATTGGATTAATTCAATAATTACACAAGGGCTTAATTGTAAATCATAATTATCTCTACCATTTGAGGATATTATGGTAATTGTAGTATGTAATAATATGTGGTTTTTGCGTGATTTAATTGGATTAAATCAAGGTGGCAAACATTTAACTAATCTATTTCCTAATCATTGGCTTATTTTAATTGGATTAAATTAAAGTGGGAGACAATGAAGATTAGTCACACCTAACTATACATATTTGGACAAATTAGATTAGCCCACTTAAAAGTTTATTACAACTTTTATTAATTAAAAATTGCCTAAGTTTTGCTATAAATAGCAAGCTTTATGAAGGTTTTAATTACAAGTACAAGTACAAGCAAATTCTTAGAGAAATTAGCCTAAGTTAGAGAAGTGTTTAGAGAAGCTTGTGAGGTCTCTACAACATTTCATCTAGGAGAAATCAAGATTGGATCTTGAAGTGAATCTTACTAGCATTGGAAATCAAGGTTGGATCTTGAAGTCAAGCTTACACACCTTGGAGGTTCTCCAACCATTTCAACAAAGGAGAAGTAGATTGGATCTTGCATCAAGTTTACTAAGGTAATGTTTGATCTTCTCCTAAGCTATGTTCTTTTATGTATTAGATGCATAAACACATAGCTTAATATTGAAATAAGGCTAATCAATTGTTCTACGATAGTTTAGAAGTATAACACAATATATTTGTTATTAGGTCAAAATATTTATGTTAGACATAAACATAAAATTGGAGTTTGGAACTCTAAATTAAAGCTTAGAGTTATGGCTATCATTCTAGAATCACTTGACCACCTTTTGGTGACCTAGAATTGTTCACGAGACATTTCTTATTGGGATTCTAATTTGGTTCTGTATTAGATTCAAAATTTACGCAAATGCGTATTTAGAATAAATTTATGTTTTTGTAAAAATATTTGATATTTTGAAAAACTTGATTTTTATTCTATAACATGTGTTGATGTTAGTTTTGAAATTAAAAATTAATTTTGGGTATTTTTAAGTGTTTAGGGAGAGCCGAAAGTGATTAGGGTAAAATACCCTAATCCCTTCAGCTCACTGGAGAGTGAGCTGAATGAGAGAAAGAAATGAAATAAAAATAAAAATAAAAATTGCTGACTGGCGCACTGTGCGCGCGGTAATTTTATTTTCGTCCGTTTTTGACTTTTCGGACTCCGATTCAGCCCTGGTTTTTTCCTATACACTCATAATTGAATATAGTATTTCATTAAATAATTTAAAATTACACCCATAATTGATATCCATGGTGTTTCCACAACTGCCCCCAACAACCTCAACACAATGGTGGTTCCGAAAGGAGAAATCGAACCTTGTTAGACATGGTACGATCAATGATGTCTAGCACAGATCTTCCAATATTGTTATGGGGACTAGCATTAGAAACTGATGCTTACCTTATAAATAATGTTCCATCTAAATCTGTTAGGAAAACACCATATGAGATATGGCATGGGAAACGACCCAATCTCAACTTTGTAAAAGTTTGGGGTTGTAAAGCTTATGTGAAGCAATCGCCTGCTGACAAGCTGGAAGCAAGGTCAATTAAATGTAAATTTATGGGGTATCCAAAAGAAACAAGGGGATACTACTTCTACGATCCAAGTGAAAAAATGTGTTTGTTTCACGAAATATTATTTTTCTATAGAAAGAGTTTCTTTTAAGAAAAAATAGTGGGAGTAGACTAGAACTTGATGAAGTCCCAGAATCATCAAATGATATTGAATTACCTTCAACTCGCAAAAGATTGGCGGTGGAACAACCACAAATTCAAGAACTCCAAAAGTCTAGTAGAATACAACATGAGCCATGAAGATATAGATCTCTCATGAGAGGTAAACATGATATATTTATCATTGAGATGATGATCCTACTAGTTATACAAAGACAATGTCTGACATTGACTCTTCTAAATGGCTTGAAGTTATGAAGTCCAAAATGGATTCGATGCATACTAACCAAGTTTGGAACTTGGTAGATGCACCTGAAGGGATAACTCTCAATGGGTGCAAATGGGTCTTTAAAAGAAAGACAAATGCAGATGGCAAAGTTCAAACCTACAAGGCTAGGTTGGTGGTAAAAGGTTAAAAATAAATTCAAGGAATTGATTACGATGAAACTTTTTCGCCAGTTGACATGTTAAAGTCCATTAGGATTTTGCTTGCAATAGCAGTATACCATGATTATGAGATTTGGCAAATGGATGTCAAAACTGCATTCCTGAATGGAAACCTCGTAGAGGATGTGTATATGACACAACCTGAAAGCTTTATTTCTAAAAGAAACATAAACAAGGTATGCAAGCTACAACGATCCATTTATGGATTAAAGCAAGCATCTCGGAGTTAGAATCTTCGTTTTGATAAGACAGTCAAAGAGTTTGATTTTATCAAAAATGAAGATGAACCTTGTGTATACAAGAAGGTTAGTGGGAGCGCAGTCGTATTTATAATATTATATGTGGATGACATATTAATAATAGGAAATGACATTCCAATGCTCCAATCATTCAAACTATGGTTATCCAAGAAATTCTCCATGAAGGATTTGGGAGAAGCAACTTATATTCTATGAATTAAGATCTATAGAGATAGATCTAAAAGGTTGCTTGGCCTCTCACAATCTACGTACATAGACAAAATTCTTAAAAGGTTTAAGATGGAAGATTCCAAAAGAGGCTACTTGCCCATGAGACATGGAATCTATCTCTCTAAGGAGATGTGCCCTAAATGTTCTGAAGAGGTTGAGCGCATGAAATAAATCTCATATGCTTCTGCTATAGGATCAATCATGTATGATATGTTATCTACGAGACCTGATGTGTCTTACGCTATATGTGTTACGATGAATCATACGGTAATCCTATAAGGAATATGTTTCACTAAAGTTAATATTCTTCCTTAATTGGGGATCATGATGCATTGCTAGATGCCGCTTTTGATCAATGGAAATTAGTTTCTTAATTAAGGAGTTAATTGAGGATAAATTAATTAGATTAATTTATCGAGACTTATGAAGTCTGTAACTATCTCCATTGCCAATATAAGAAAGAACCTAATGGGTCACACACTTTAAAGTATTGAGGAGTTAATGATAAATTATGTAGATTTATGTTTTATTACTTAAATGTTAAGTTCTTAAACTTTGGGGTAAATTCGTAATTTCAGAAATTATGGATAAAAAATGAAATTCTTGAAATTTTAGGACCAAAGTGCAAATCTGTAAATTATGAGCTATTTCTTAATTTCCAAAAGTGCAGGGGTCATTTTTTAATTTCCAAAAGTATAGGGGCTGAAATGTAATTTAGCAAAGTATTTGTATTAAATTATAATTTCAAATTTATAGTATTCTAATTTGATTAGGATTGATAAATTTTATTTAATTAATTTAATTAAATAAAATAAGGATAATAGTTGTTTATTTAGGATGTATTAAAATTCATATTTTAATAAGATTAAATCTTATCCTATTAATTCTAATTTGATTGGAATTAAAACAACTCAAATCAAAAGCCTATAAATTAACCATTTTGCCATTAACTTTGTTAACAACAAATTGGAGAAAACTTTTGCAATTCAGGTGGAAAGGCAAAAGGCAAAGAAATAAAATACAGAAAATAATCCCTCCCCTCCCCTCCCCTCCAAAACCCCCCAACCAAACACAGCCTTTAAGCAAAATTTCTTATATTCCCAATAATCCATAAACCCTAAAACAAGTCTCTTTTCTTAAGCTAGCACTAAAGAAAAGACACTTTCATGATATTGGATTTGAGAAATCCAAAATCCTTAACTCTCTGCTTTATGTGGATACTGTTGGAGGCCAAACGTGTGAGTGGCTCTAAAGAATTTACGAAAAACTGTACAATGATTACTTAAAGATTTAAGGTATGTTGTTATTTATGTTTTATAAATAAATATTATCATGAAGCATGAAAATTAATTATGATCTTGGATTTGAAATTTATATTTAAAATTGAAAAATCTTAATTTTTCGCCGCATATCCTATGCTAAATTTCCAACAATTAATGCATTCGTGTTATTCTCAAGGCTGGTGTGTTGCTTCCTTTGTTAATGTTGAGTCTGGGGAAGAAAAAGGTAGGTTTCTTTCCAGATGGGCGATTCTTAGGAAAGAGTTGTGGAGTGCTTTGGTCTTAGACACTCGTTCTTCCCTTTCTGGAGCATTCCTGCCTAAGGATACACGTTTCAGATCCTTATTAGATCCTAGATTTACCTCATAACACACACATACATACATACATATTTTCAAGCCACTCTTTTCTATTAAAATTTTAAAATAATTATTGAGCTTTTTTTGAAGTAAACAGAAACTGAAAAAAATTATAGTTGTACTGCAAGTTTTTATTAAGAATATTGATAATTTTGTTTTAGTACCTTCACTACTAAACAACAAAATCAAACAGAGCTTAAGCACTGGAATAACAATCAAATAGCAAAAACAAACTGATTAACTAGAAAATTATGTAGTATGATGTCAAAGTTGAGTTGATTTTCCATCAGTATTTAGGCATTGTTTGGTACTGTTATAGTGGTTTTTAAGCCAAATTTCATTGTGAAATGGAAACTGTAGTTTAAATATAAAAGTTAATAGTATTTGGTAAATAGGACTTTTAATTGTAATTTTAAAAAAAAAAATTAAAAATAATAAGCATTGTATGCCTTTTCCAACAAACAACGGTAGGATAAAACTTACTTTAAATTTCTAAACTATAACATCTAGTAATGGGAGTAAAAAATAAATGATTAATTAATCTTTAAGCAAAAAATAATTATCTTAATCTCATTAAATTACATACTAATTTCTTTAAAATCATTAAAATAGAATCAAATTTAGTGTTAAACACGAAAAACAAAACATTTTCTTAATTTGAAAACCATCTTCTATGCATATCTAATTGGCTAGTCAGAGAATTTTATACTTAACTTTAGTATAGATACTGACAAAGTGCATTAACATTCAAGTAAACGAAACTTACATCATTGGCATATAGACATTTTTTTATTTGGAATCATTGGAAATCTCGAAGTCAAATCACCTATTTCGGGCTTAAGCGGAATAGATAAAATTTCTGCTATCCCAGACTCTAACAAGAAACGCACTCTCTGTATTCGAATCCAGGACCTCAAGATAAAATCACAAACTCTACACCAACAAGCCATGTCTCATGAGGACTTGACATAAAGACATGCTCCTAGTTGTTTCACTTTTACATTAATAAATGTTAAAGTTGTTTCACGTTAATTTACATTAATAAATCTCTCAATCCTAGAGCTAATAATTGTTATTTTATATAGTTTTTTAATCAGCAGCATGCAGCAGCAAAGTTTTCTTCAAAACTTTGTTCTTTTAAGAGGAAACTGTTTCTTGAGGTCATATGCTATGCAACTTTTTGCCTTATAATAAGGAAAAAGACAGTTATATAATTACAGAGATAGGAAATATGTTAGTGTTCTATTTATCTTATATTGATTAAATATAGGATTGATCCTCTCTTTACTAGAGATGGCAACGAGCCGAGTATGATACGGGAATGTTAAAACCTATACCCGCACCGTTCAATCAAAGGGTAAGAAAATTATTCCCTTACTCGTCCCTAACGTAATGGGCCCTCGTACAGGTCCCCATTCATATAGGGATTTTACCTCTATTTTAATAAGGATGTCAATACCCATACCCGACCAGTTCAACCAACGAATATTATAAAATTATCGCCTTACACGCCCCTAACATACCGGGTCCTCGCGGGCCCCCATCCCTGCATGGATTTTTTCTTTCCCTATTCCTTACAATTCGATTTTTAAGAATTATCTCTATCCATGGATTTTTAACAATTAGTATTAGAGCCAACACCATGTCTCCCAGTTCCAATCGTGTGGCATATGAGATAACGTCTATATTGAAGTGTTCAATCGAGACTAGTTGGATTAGTGCAAAATCTAACATGTGGTGTAGAGGGTGACATTTGTATTACTGTTTTCGACCGAGACTAGTTGAACTTGTGTAAAATCTAACATGCGTGGGCATCAAGATTGGGGAACATGGTGGAATTGTGTTCTATTTATGCCACATTAGTTAAATATGAGATTGGTTGGTGCTTTATAAGTTTATGAGCTCTCTCTCCTTACAAGTATGTTTTTAAGGATGAATTCTATCCATATTTCTCAAGCCGTTGGATCTTCCAGAATCCCTGAATTTCATACGTTAAAGCCACGAAAACCACACTACGCTGAGTGCGATAGACCGCCATTATAGTATGGCCATACCGCTAACTCAAGCCGATTTTTAAAGATGAGTTCTATCTATGGGTTTCTAATAATTGGTATCAGAGTAATACCATATATCCTAGTTGCAATTGTGTGACGAAGAGGGTGACATCAACATTGTAGTGTTCAACCAGGATTAATTGGACTAGTGAAAAATCTAATCTACATGGGTGTCGGGACTACGAAGCGTGATGAAATGTCGTGGTCTATTTATCCTACATTGGTTAAGTATGGGATTGACTGGTGCTTTATAAGCTCATGGACTCCCTCTAATTGCAAGTGATTTTTAAAGATGAGTTCTATCCATAAGTTTATAATAATGTCATGTTAATATGTTTAAGTATCTCAATTTATCTCGCCCTTTATTTTGCATGTGAGTCATCGCGAGTAAATATGAAAGTAGTAAACTCCGTGACTCTATCTAAAGTTGTTGGATCCGCTATAGTCCCTGAATTTCGTACCTTGAAGCCACAAAAACTACCATACGCTAAGTACAATGGACCTGGTTGATAGTCATTCCTAAAAGAACTAGACAGCAACAGTGAATGGATAATCTTCCATAGAGAGCATGCCCTTTTGAAATGTGGATCTCAGAGCTTTCTCGTGGGTCTCCTTTGAATAATGGTAGGCTAGGAGACCTAAAAACACAAATACATGTTAGAGGCGGCATAGGGTGTCTACAATGACACCTGACGATCAAGTCAGTGTTTGTATAATCTTAGGAGAAATGAATCCTTTCAACGGTAGGAATGGTTAAGTCGGTTTTTAAGAATAAGTTCTACCCATGAGTTTGTAGCAAATGCTGTCATCATGTGCCCTAGGTATTGTGGCTGAAGTTGGACTAGTCTAAAATCTAGCTTGTGTAGACACCGAGAGTGTGATGAAATATTGTGGTCTATTTGTTTCACATCTGCCAAGTATGGGATTGGATGATGTCTTATAAGTCCATAGACTCCCTCTCTTGGTAAGTCGGTTTGTAAGGATGAGTTTTATTAATGTGTTTGTAACAAAATATTTGTAAATAGTAATTATTCTAAGGTCGTTCTCTGCTGAGCCGAGTGACCCTGCATTTGTGGACTTTACCTAATTATCAATAAAAATATTGATGTTGGTTGCCAGAAGCTTTTATAAATTCTTCGAAATTAATTGTTTATTGTTTGTCAGGATCAATGGTCGGATATCCATCCATTTTTGGCATAATCGTAATCAAATTGAAACAGACATCCAATATTTGATACTTATTCATAATCCAAAAATTCACGATATCTGAAATTGACCTAAAATTTAGAAATTCAATACTGATCGAAATAACTGAAAAATAAAAAATTTAAAAATATGCTAACAGATATTAGATACCAAACAACCGATATGTGAAAAAATTTTTAAAAAAAAAAATTGTTACATGAAAATTTAATTTTTGTTTTATTATTATTTTATTCGGACTTCAAGTATTAGATATCAAGAATACGAAAAACTATAACTGAAATCAATTTCAATTACATAATTCGCAATTCAAAACCTAATCATTATCCACTAAATTCCGGATATAGTCCCGTCAAATAATATCGAATATCTAATTAACCGACCATATATTGCCATCCCTAATTGCTTCTTTTGGTTATTGTAAGCAGCCCCTAGAACCTCCTCCTTAAAAGACTCTTGGCATTCTCAGAGGTCAAGGTAATTGGTAAAGGGAACCCACACAATGTTTTAATGCTAAATGAAATTGTTTTCTAAAAAAAACAAAATTGTTTTCTCACAACGTATTAAATATTAATGCAATTTGGATAGTATAACACTGAAATTATTTTAATGCAAGTTCTCTTCAGTTTTGTCTACTGATATAAACAATTAAATATTAATCAGAACCTCTAACATTAACTCTGAAATGATGCACGAAGTCTAAACCCCTTCTCAAAGAAGTGAAGAACAAAAAAAATAATTATCTCTGCTCTTCTAATCATTTTATATCCATTTTCAGTGTTGCATTGGAACGCAATGGAATAAAGTAAACATATTAATTGATCAGCAGTGCTTAGTGGTGTTTACCATGCCGTCTATTCCAATAACAGTTGCAAGATTTAGATTAAGAATCATTCCACTATAATATCATTATAGATTTGTCATGACTGCTTTTGAGTAAGATCATAGATTTTAGTGTATCCCAGATAAGTTTAAAATATTGTTTTTATTATTATTGGCAGTTAGGTTTTGTGTTTAGTGACGCTACAGTCGGTGTCATTTCTCCCTTTCTCAATGTATTTTATCCATAATCATACAATTCCTTTGTTCCATTCATAACATAAATAATTCTGCAAATACAAAACCTTCCCAGTTCAGTTGATTCACAAAATCACAAATGGCTGCAAATGATGTGCCTTGTTGTGAACCCATGTTCTGGGTCTATTTAGTCATATGTGTTGCTCTGGTTTCTTTTGCTGGTCTAATGTCCGGCCTTACTTTAGGACTTATGTCCCTTAGCCTTGTTGATCTTGAGGTTCTCATGAAAGCTGGCCAGCCACAGGACCGCAAAAATGCAGGTAAGTATTGGTGTGTAGGTGTAAAATCTTCAAACACCGGATAAATTATTGTATTAGTTTACATCCATGGACTGTACTCATATTCTGATCATTTCAAAGTGGTGTCTTAATGGCAGAGAAGATTCTGCCAATTGTTAAGAATCAGCATCTACTCTTATGTACACTCCTCATAGGCAATTCCATGGCAATGGAGGTGTTGTAAATTTGTAGTTATTGTTTCATTACTTCTTAAACTAATAAGTTTCAACTAATGATTTTTAATTCCTGCGTTTTTTAAGGCCCTGCCGATTTTCCTGGATGCACTGCTTCCGGCTTGGGCTTCCATATTGATATCAGTCACTCTAATACTTGCCTTTGGTGAGGTACAACATGCTTGGACAGGAAACTTTGATGGAAAATTTGATTGTTTTGTTGTTAATAACTCCGAATTTTTTTCTTCATGTATCTGATTTTCTTTTACTTTTTAGATTATCCCTCAAGCTGTGTGTTCTCGTTATGGACTTAGTGTTGGTGCAAAACTTTCTGTTCTTGTTCGTTTGATTGTAATTGTTCTATTCCCTGTAGCTTATCCAATAAGCAAGGTACTTCTTAGCTTCAATATATTATCATATGCCTATTGAAGAAGAGCATTTAATATTTTTCTTAATTCATTTCTGGGTTTCCTCTTGGGGCAGCTGCTGGATTGGCTTCTAGGCAAAAGACATTCAGCACTTCTGCGTCGCGCAGAGCTTAAAACATTAGTAGACATGCACGGCAATGAGGTTAGATCCTAATCTAATAATCTGCCGGTTCACTAGATCACAGCAATACATGTGTTAATGCTCTTGTATTAATTTTAGGCAGGGAAAGGCGGAGAGTTGACCCATGATGAAACAACAATTATCACTGGAGCTTTGGACATGACACAAAAGACTGTAAATGATGCTATGACACCCATGTCTAAGATATTTTCACTGGATATAAATTCAAGACTTGATGAGTAAGCAAAGCTCTCACTTTGTATTCCTCTGCTATTTATTTTCACCGATTTGCCTCTTATTAAACTCAAACTGTAATTTCATCTTAGGAAAATGATGGGATTAATCATAAGCAAAGGACATAGTCGCGTGCCTATCTACTCAGGGACCCCAACAAATGTTATTGGCCTTATTTTGGTAAGATGTTTTTATTTTTGAAGGAACAAGCATATTTGTGACAGTAAATCCTTATTTGTCTGAGAAGCAGAATTAATACTCTATCGGCATGTCTAGAAGTGTTTCAAGTGGCATTAGAGACAAGTTATGCCCAAAATAAGCCAATTTTCTTGATAAATTTGTACTTTATGTAAACAAGTGTTTATCTAACCAAGTTCATTTATTTTATAGGTTAAAAATTTGATCAAATATCGCCCGGAAGATGAAACTCCTATCAGACATCTTACTATAAGGAGAATTCCTAGGTATAATTTTTCACCGGTTGATGAATCTTGACAACTTCATGTTCTTATGTTTGATTGAACTGATAATTTGAGCTATATGATTTTCTAAAACTGTGCAAGGGTGCACAAGCAGCTGCCTCTCTATGACATGTTGAATCAATTTCAGAAGGGTCACAGCCACATGGCGGTTGTTGTTAAGTGTAAGAATGATGCTAAGGAGATTGCAGAAATGGGAAAATCCCGAGCTAGCATGTTTGGGATAAACATCAATTCGACTTTTAGGCAGGGACAAGAAGAGATGAAAGGTAAACTTAGCAAAAAAGGAATAATGTCATTTGCTTCTGCTGCAAGTAATAGTTGATATGGCATGTATAAGTTTATGATGCTGCATAACATTTTTAGGAATTGGCAAAAATGAGCACCTCAATTCACCCTCTATCATTCCTAGTGGCATTGGTATCCAAAGTGCTGATTTACATCTGTGTTTAAAGAAACGGGAACTACAAAACGTGAATATTACAAATGAAGAATTGGAGTTTGTTCCCAATTTAAATGAAGAGGTCATTGGAATCATCACACTGGAGGATGTTATGGAAGAACTGCTACAAGTTAGTGTTTTAATGAGTATTTGCTTATATTTGTAAGTAGCTATTTAGATGCTTGATGCTTCTAATCTGTTTCTGTAGGAAGAGATATTGGATGAGACTGATGAATATGTCGACGTGCACAACAAGTAACAGCCATTTTCATTTCTCCAAATTTAGCTAACATGTGATCATCATTTTCCCAGGATGCATAATTGTGTCTTTTTGCAGAATTAAAATCAACATGCTAGAGACAAAAAGATCATCATCTCCAGGAGCAGCATTCGTTTCTCATCTAAGAAAAACACCAATGGATCAAACTCCGTTACCTTCGTATAATCATAGTCCTATACTACGCTCACCTGTGTCGCCATATATGCAATCCCCGTTTATTAGGCCGACTCTGTCAGCCTCCCCTGGAAAATCTGTGCCTAATTCTCCAGCTTCATTAGCGGAAACCACTCGCTACTCACCATCATCACAACGGGTAACTTAAAACTTTACAGCATCACATGCAAAACCTTTTCAGTTCAATGTCCTCTTTTTGCTGATTTAATTTTTATGGCAGGTTTCAAGAAAATCATATGAGAAGCTGTGAAGGTTCATATTTACATTGATCACTTTGATGTCAGATGTATGTAAGAATTATATGTGCAAAATGATGAAATAAAACTTGAAATTTCATCTGTCGCATCCAATTAGTAATATATGAATCCAAGGTAACTCACTTTAATTTTCCAAAAGTTCATCTCCAACATAAATGAAAATACCATTTCTCTCAACTGGATTACTTAATAGTCTATTAGTCTGTTAATTATGGTTCCGAAAATCTCGGAAGAGGTTTCTTGATAAATAAAAAATAAACCATAAATAATTTAAAAAAATTTGTGTAACGAATTTCAACTAGTATTCAAAAAATGTTTGCACTAGAAAACAAGTGCTATATTAATTGTCCACTTAAATTAAAAGGTCCGTCCTTTATGCGGGTCAAACATATTTTTAATTGTAATTTCATATTATAAAAGAAACATAAAGTTGTTTGAAGTATTGATCTTATAAATATTTCGAATCTCATCGATTTTATATTTAAATGAGATCATTTGATTTATTTACATTTAATATATATATCATATTCTTTTGTCTCTCAATTATCAAATAATATTTTTTATTCACATTAAAGTTTATCTATCATTTTTATCTCTCATTTGAAATCATATCCCTAACAATAAATAACTTTTAAAATATTTAATTTTTTCTGATGAATTCCAATGAAAATTAATGTAATTTATTCAATTTAAGCTTAATTTTTCTTATTTAAGTTCAATTCTTGATCAATCTAGATTCACTCTACAATAATTAATAATCAGAGTGTACAAGCTCAAACATAACAAATAACCAAAAGTGTAGGGGTTTTTAGGGGGTGAATCCGGTAACGCAGCGGAAGCGGTGGAAAATCGTATTTTCAGATTTCAAATTTTTTTCTCGGATTAATTAAATAAACATATTTATTTAATATTCCAATAATCAAATTATGAAATAAAATTCAATAAATCATATTTAAGTGAATTTACCAAATTACCCTTACTTTGATATTTTGTCCATTTTAGTCCGAAATTGATCTAATCAATTTTGAATGATTCTAAATCATTTCTAAGATGAACTTAGCATGTTCAAAACATTTAAACACCAAGGCAACCAAAAATCCCATTTTCTTATTCTTGGCCGAGAGCTCCATTAGGAGTGCACTTTGTCATTTCATGCTTCAAAACACATCTAAATGTAATCCAATCAACATGAAACTTTATATGTATCATATACACATCCAAATGCACAACATATATGAAAAGCCCCAAATTTGGAATTGGTCATGAACCCTAATTTTTCAATTTCCACAAATTAGACAAATTAGACCAAATACATTAAATCAATTACTTCAATCATCATTCTTACATTCAATCCAAGTCTCAACACAATGAAACAACTCAAGATCAAATCTAGGTCATTTAAGAGTGGGTCAACAACTCTAGATTAGCAACATGGTTTCCAAAACCTTAAAAGAAAGCTTATTACTACAATAGTCATACACTTCATTCATCACACATGCTTTACACCTCCATCAAAACTTCCATCAACAAAAACCACAAGGAACAAAGAAAGAAACAACTTAAGAATATCATATATTAAAGCCTAGAACTTAAGGAACAAATTCCTTACTAATAGCAAGTTCAAGAAACTTACTAAAAATCCAAGCTTTTTGATTTTTGTCTTTCTTTTCACAAACTTCCTTTGGCTTCTTCAATGGAGCTTCTTTTAGTAAAGTGTATTAGGTTATCAAATGAAAAGAAAGAAAACAATATATACTTGTTCCAATTATGCCTTGGCCGAATTTCACAAACAAGTATATGGAATTTTTAATTTCAATTTCATTTAACTTAAATTTAGTCAACTTGGTTAAATATCTAAAACAACTTTATTAGATATTTTAATTAAGTCAACAAAGGCAACTAATATCATTTACATTAAATATCCTAATGTAAGATATTATATTTTAATTAATTTAATCATTTAACAATTAAATAAATAAATAAATAATCAAATACAAATATATTAAATATATGTATAATATTTACATTAAATATTAAAAATATATATTCATTTAGGATATAAGTCAAATAACTCATTTTGACTATTAATTAATGTGTATTTAAATTAATCAAGTATTAAATGTAAATACACAATAATTGGGCAAATGACTATTTAGTCCCTTTAGCACGTATCTTGCGTTTAACCTTTAAACGACTTTATAAACAATCAATATTATTTATTAATGTTGCTCTAGTGCTCTACGAGTATGTTTCATTATTGAGACTCTCTAGATTCAGGTATATCTGTCACGAAATCTAATTTCGTGTCCATAATCTATCCACCCGTAGATTATGACGATCACGGATAATCTCACTGAACCATACAGGTCGAGGTCAAGGCAAATGTATAATTCCTCCGTCACAGGTATCCGAAAAATCCCAGAGATATAGATGTAAACGTCAAATCTCTATCGGGATTATCCAGTCGACTATTCTATTAGCAATCTCAAAAGAATGTTTAGAACTAGCTTCTAAACTTTACCACGGGCCCATGGTTTTATCTGATTGCTAATCATATGGACTACCTATGCTCTGGTACACAGAACTGACGGATCCTATCTTGACACACATAGGACACCCTGAGGATCTATCTACACCCAACGAACAT
Organism: Zanthoxylum bungeanum; assembly: GCA_019454045.1. Classification (NCBI taxonomy): domain Eukaryota; kingdom Viridiplantae; phylum Streptophyta; class Magnoliopsida; order Sapindales; family Rutaceae; genus Zanthoxylum; species Zanthoxylum bungeanum. The sequence continues at coordinate 148,026 of SKCR01003135.1, forward strand.
GCGAAGGTCTGATCTAAATAGATCGGTGACGTGACTGCCGTCTAAGTGTAGAAGATGTCTCATGTGCCCACAATGGCATCTCGAGTCTAAGAATCACAAGTGCTACTCAACCCAATAAGATTCTTATTGACGCTGGTGTACCATCCATTAAGAATCTTCGGTGAGTCGTTCAATGTTTATCCGCTATAAACACCTACACGTCTATACTAGTCTCCAAGACTAATGGTTCATTGAGAAACCATTGGAATCATATATTCCAGTATACGACATGTACCGGTCTCAACGGGTTTACTATACTGACCAAGTAGTGTAAACTTTGACCAGGAACTGTCTGAGAATGACAACGTCATGATACTACTCAATGTCCGTTGCGACGCTTTTGCAACTGTATCATGACTAATCATTCTAGGGTCATTACGTCTTTACCATATAGAAATATAGATTATATTATAGAAACTGCATATTATTCATAATAATAATGTTTTACAGAAGTATTCAACAGAAATACAACCGGGAATTGGCGCTCTGAGCACCAACGGCAACAAAAAGTTCATAAAAAACTTGTATAAATAATTTAAAGTCTAGATTAATTTTATAAGAACTAATAATCAATGTCTGTATCTTGAAACACAACAAATAATAAAAAATCATGAAAAAAGTATAGAAATAATTTAAAATAAAATAAAAAATAGCAATCAACAATAAACCCGAAATTTAAAAAATGGTTTGGTTTTGTAAGCAACTGCTATTTATTTTTCTTATTTTAATGAGAAGTTATGTTTTATATCGTAATAGGTCTCTTATTTTAAAATTTAATTATAAAAAATATTTTTAACGATATTTTAATTTTATAATTTAATAATAAATATAGGATTCTATTTTTATATTAAAATAAGTTTTTATTATAATCATTTATATTTTAATTTTATAAATTAATAAAAAAAATAATTATACAGATTAAGTGACATATATTTTTTCTTTAATGAGAGATTATAGTATGTTTTCTTATTGTAATAGGTTTCCTATTTTAATAGTTTATCATTTTAATTCAAAAAATAATAAATTATAATATTAATTAATTAAAATAATAAGTTTCTTATTTTATTACGAGATTATATTTTTATATTGTAATAGGTTTCTTATTTTAATAATTTATTATTTTAATTTTATAATTTAATGATAAAAAATAATTTATGGATACTTTCATTTTACAATTTAATAAAAAAATAATAATTGTAGAGATTAGAGACCACACAACATAGTGAAAAAATTTTAAAATATTTAACTTATATATACACACACATTTATATTTATATATCTAGATTATCTGTGATATTATTTAAAAATTATTAGGTTGTATAAAATATTTTCTTGTTATAATATGATTTTTATTCTTAGATTTATTGATCTAATTTTATAATCTTGTAAAATTTATTATTTTAATAGGATAGTATAATCTGTTTTCTTATTATAATATAATTCTTATAAAATTATAATATACTTTTTTATTGTAATACGTTTTTTTTTATTTAATAGTTTTATTAATTTAATTTTATAATTTAAATATATTTTTTTTATTTTAATAGGATAATATAATATGCTTCTTGTTATAATAAGATTCTTATTTTTAGATTTATTAATTTAATTTTATAATTTAATAATTTTTCTTATTTTAATAGGATAGTATAATATTTTTTCTTATTATAATCGTGTTCTTATAAAATTATAATATCACATATGTGACAATTTATTTCTATCACGAATTTTTATTTTCTGAAAATTAATTTATATTATTAAATCATTTTTACAATTCTAATTAATTAAAATTAGACAATTATATATATATATATATATATATAAAGTTCCAATGCACTTGAACAACTATCATTAATCTAAACATCATCAAATTTACATAACACATACCAACTCAAACATAATATCAAATAGAAGTATTGTCAGGTGTAACATAGTCATCTTCATTAAAATTTGGTCTGAGTTTCATTGCATAACTTTCCAGACTGCTTGAACCCAACGATATCAGGCAATACCATGCTCATAGGCTGTAATCGAAAAATGTGAAATTAGAAACAAAAAAGTAAAATATACAAAATAAAGACATCACAATTATATTCACATCATAAGTTAACTCTATCAAACAAAATCATCACTGAAAATAAGAGAAAAAACTAAAACCAAAACTACTCATTCCTTCATCTTAGTCAGGAAGATGCAATGATCTTCCAGTTACCTGTGAATTCTCTTTGGAAAGTGAATGTGGTGAAATACAGGGAAGTTTAGATTATTTTCAGATAGATACTCAAATAGACTACAACAAACATAAAAATTTAGACCATGAGCACCAAGAACAGTGTTTAAAAAGCAATAAATAATCTGAGTACAAAATAGTAATAATTGAATGCCAATAGAAATATTGAGGGACGAGTTTGTAAGTTACATTATTCAAGCTATTGCATTCACTCATGTTTTCATTCTCTCGTCTCATTCAAAGAGAATACAATATAATTTGCACAACAAAAAGAACAGATCCATTTCATCATTTGCTTAGTAAGCTAGAGCTAAAGTTGAAGGTAAATTGATCACTCGAAACCTATCTATGTCCATCAAGACCTCATGCTATACTCCACATGGAAATTTAAACATAATACGAAAAATATCTTGTAATGCTCATCGTTCACTCAACATTATTAAATAAAGGTCAGTCACCAACCACATATATAACACAGTAGGCCAAAAGCAAACCTAGTTGTCATGCGAACTCTATTAAATAAAACATCAAGGTCGCTTAACTGTGCAGTAGTTGGATTACGAAAGGAGCAACGAGTCTCTCAAGGACTAGGCTAAAATCTCATATCTTCTCTTTCAGCATCTTCCTGAATAAACCAAAAAACTAAAAAATAAAAAAAGATATTGATGAACAGAACATACTGTCGACAACTAAAACTTTGACAACGGCATACATATATAGTTGCAACTTGCAACTGCGAAGACATAAAATAAATATAGCCAACACTCCAAGCTGCTATCCAATAGCGAATTAATGAGCCAGTTAGGTGCATCTAATGAAGCCCTTTTAGAGCTAACTACTATATAATTTCTTCAAAGTCAATATTAGAAGCATCAATGATCATCAATCACTTTTTAGTCTAGAATAACACAACAATGCAAAATACAAACCTGTATAACCTGTATTACAAATGCAAAATTAATAGTCATCAAGCTTTCCTGAATTCAATTGAAATGCTTATTATGCAACATTAGCAAAATCTAAGATCTAATAATATAATGAATGAAATTGAATCATAGATCTCAACTAGCAACGTCTTTTTTCATCACATACCTAAATCATTATACTGACTTTACCCTCTAATATTCAAAATCAAAGTTATATTATTAATTATCAACAACTAATACATTTAAGATCTAATAATATAATGAATGAAAATGAATCATAGAGCTAAACTAGCAACGTCTTTTTTCATCACATACCTAAATCATTATACTGACTTTACCCTCTAATATTCAAAATCAAAGTTATATTATTAATTATCAACAACTAAAATACACATAAATTTCTTACTATCCATCACTAAAGTCCTTTATCTCACTAAACCTTCCACTTGACGAATCACCCGCCGTCTTCAACGTGTCACCGACAAAGATTATTCTCGACCTCTCAGCATTGCCCTGCACAATAATAATTTTTATACAATTCCTGAAAAATAAATGCGAAGTAAATACTTTTTTCTAAAAATAAAAAAAGAAATCATATAAATATCCCTCTCTTGAGATCGTGAACGAAGATTTTGCCATCAACAGATAAAGCGAAGCGAATGCCGAGAGGTTTCTCTAGAGTGACCATGTACTCATTCAAAATCATCAAAACACCATGCGAAACTGGGGAGCGTCCAAATCAATCGCAACAAGGATCTTCTAGCGGCAGGGTTCGAGGTTATCGGAGACGGGGCAGTATCTTGCCATAGTCACCTTATCAGTTGACGCAACCACCGACCCGAACTCGGAAACCATCACGCTCTCTGCTAGTTGTGGCACTTCAACGGAGCTGATCATGCCTGGAACAGCTGAAATTTTAGATTTTGGGTTTTAGGTTTCGCCTGCTAGCTTAGCTGATTCAGATTTGTGGGGCTTCGGTTTCGGGTTGCCCGTAAACCATGATAGGAGACCCATTGTTTCTCTGGTTTAGTTTATTTTTAAGGGTTTATAGATAAACGCTTCTTGTCATCTTCGTTGAAGGGGATCATAATTTTGGAGGTGAGATTTTAGGGTTTTGCGTCAGGGTTTTGATGAAATGGGATCGCTTGATTCAATTAGCCAGAAATAGGAAGGTGAATGGGTTGATGTCAGTTAGACCTGGCTGGCCGTCCGGTTCGGTTCCAAACTGGATTTGAACCGGACGGTTACCAGTTCCACATTAAATGTGGAATCGAAATCGGGACCCAACGGTTCGGTTTCGGTTCCATACAGTTTTTTTAGTTATTTGAAAATAAAAAAAATTGAGATTAAAAAATTAATATAATTTAAAATTATGAATTTGAATTTATATAATTAATTTACATAATTACATTAAATTACAAATAAATTTTTTATCTAAAAAAATTAATTTTTTTTATTAAATTAAAGAGCTTGAACTTAAATTTTTAAAAACTTAAGTTGCCTACGTATCCCCAGGGGTGAGAGAAATCAAAGTTCATTTAGTTCCATTACATTTTTAAGATATTGCCCCATTATAATTTTATAGTTATTTAATTATCAGTCATCATTATCAGTGTCTATTGATACTTCAACTCCAGTTCCGCTTGCACTTGCAGATGCATTATCGAACAAGTCTTCAAATTCATCAAGGGCATCTTCTTATTACCTCAGATCAGCTCGGGTCCAATCATCCACACATGTTGTTGCTTCTAGAGTGCTTGGATGTAATGAAGATCATCTGACTTCCAATATATTGCCTTTCAAGCTGAAGGCTTGCTCAACCGCAACGGTGGAAATATGTGCTGCCAATATCTATTTAGCAATAATTGATAATACATGATATACATTTTGATGTCGGTTCCACCATTTAAGGATTTGAAAATTTTTACTAACTAAACTTTCAGTTGAAAACTTAAAATTTGTAGATAAATAATTATCTAATTCCGGGTTATTAGTCGTGTTATCCCTATGTTTTTTATTTCGTTGTAGTAACCAACGATCACATGCGTTAAGTCTTGATTGCATTACGGTTTCTCTAATACTAGATTGTCTTACTGATTGCAAGTTATATATTCTAACATAATCATTAAATAACTATATTAAATCAATTTTTATTTCTCTAAATGTTTCATTTAAAATAATTTTACCATCTTTGTATAATTTAAAATTTTGACGTTTTGTTGTATTTCTAATCATTCTACAAGCAGCATGATTTAAAGCATTTTGAACGTAATTAGTAAAAATAATTTTTCACCAATACTTAAAGAAAGATGTGTCATACAAGTTAATTTAGTAATTTCTTCTCTATTTTTAACATCAGAATATTTAAATAAATCTAAAGAACTCATACTTCTACTAGATGATGTGTACCTGACCATTTGAGTTTGCGTCGTATCAAGTCCAAGCTCAACGGCATGATGTCTTTCCAGGTGCTTGATCATATTGTCGTGTCCACCAGTAAATTTGTAAGAAACCCCACTGTAACGACCGGTAGTCTCTACTACTGTCGCACTGTAATACTGTTACGTCGCAGAATGAGTGTTATGTAAAATAAATTATGTCCGAGCATGTATGCATTCATGGAACGACTTTAGGGATAAACGATTAATTCTTCGAAACTTCGATGTGAAATTCTATGATGTTCCACTCCGGACAGCTATTGTATTTGGGCTGTAACTTTATCATACGAACTCTGATTTTTATGAATTTTATATCACCGGAAATATGAGATCGAGTCATACAACTTCCGCGTTGAATATTTTTCCAAATTTGGACCAAAAATAGGTCAAAAATATAAGTCAAAATTCGGATGAATAGTAATTTCGGACCCAAATAGAAGAATCTCAAACTTTCTCCAAAATTCCACACTTGTCTCCAACCTTCCGAATATCAAATAACCCCTGCTATATAAAGAGTACACTATTCTCCAAATCACAAAAATTAGAAAAAGAGAAGAAAGAAGAAACGTAGAAGAGAGAAAGAAGATTAGAAAAAAAAAAAAAGAAAGAGGACGGAGAAGAATGAAGAAAAAGCAAGTGTTAAGCACTTATCCACCAAACAAATAAGAAGAAAAGCCACTGACACGCTCGAAAAATGGTCTTTTACTCCCAAGTATAAGAGTGTCGAAGTAATAAAATAACCCGGTGAGTCCGGGGTCGATCGACAGAGAAGAGATTTAGCAAAATAGAATAATGAACAGTGCGGAAATTAAAAGTGTGCTTTGTTGAAGTAGTCGGAGGATTTTAGGTTGGAATACAATAATAGAAGTAAATGCTGGAGTTAGGGGATCCACTTTTAGTCTTTTAAACATTTAGAAATCTCGTTTTATCATAATTTATAAATTGTCATTTTTTACCCACTTAATCTATTACAGGAATTAATTATGCCAATAAAAAGAACCAGCCATAAAAGCGGTAGTCATTTCTGTCAATAATTAGTCCTACCAAGGTACTAAGCATGCCAAAAACATAAAACCAGCCATAAAGGCGGTGATACTGTTTGTCTATAAAAAGTCCTACCAAGGTACTTAATTATGCCAAAATCGTATAAAACCAGCTATAAAAGCGGTAGACAGATAAAACCAGCCATAAAGGCTGTAGAAAGATAAAACTAGCCATAAAGGCGGTAGAAAGATAAAAACTAGCCATAAAGGCGGTAAAAAGATTGTCAATAATTAATCTAGAATTAAATTAAGTTTTAATCATTAGATTTCAATTTATTTATTATAATAGAAGCGAGTTTAATCTATGTTTTCATCATAAAAGCTTCACCCTTACCCCAACAGAAAAGAAATTAGCTACTCATTTTGTAATAAAACATACTCGTACTTTTATTATTGAAAGAAAAAGACA
>SKCR01003136.1:0-85948 GCA_019454045.1 Zanthoxylum bungeanum
TCAACGAGTGCTCTTGCATGGCAACTTTAGGGTTCCTCGGATTTTTGTTCAATGAAAACACATGCCTGTAGAAGATACGACTTGGGAAAATTTGCCTGCTTTTCAAACTAAGGTCATTTCCAATAGGGAAGGTAACGTTACACCTCAACATATCAAAAGGCCTCAAAGGACCAGCGTCACGCCAACGAGATACTAGGATTAATAAGTTTAAAAAGTTGGCGCTAAAAATCTGTTAGCTGAAGTTGTCAAAAGAGGCACCAGATTAAAAAAAATTGTTAGCTTATAAAGTTGTTAGCTAACCAGTCATCTTGTAATTGAAGATGTATCAATCACAGCTATAAAATGTAATTGAGGGATTCATTAAAATGAATAATCATAATTCTTTTTTCAAGAAACTTAGGAGATTTCATTGGCTTTTCTTGAATTAATCTAACCGTGTTTGTGTTGCTCTAGCATAATTTTACAATTACTATTTTAAAAAATTAAAAAAGAAAATTTGTTTGATGACAAACATTTGAGAGATCGGGAGTAATTTTAGAACAAAATTTGGTTTTAAAATCTTAATTAAGGAAAATAACGAACTGGCTTAAAAGAGAAAATTTGAAGTGTGTATACTTAATACAATCGTTTAATTTTGTGTAATCATATTTAATTTTCCCTCATATTTTGTTTGTGTAATCACATCCCACTTCTAATAGGTTGATTTATATTAGAGTTCTTATTTGCTTAATGATGAGCGGTCAATATATCTTTATTTTCTGCCCTTTTATTTTATATTTTGTGGGTTATTCAAGCCTTATGAGTATTTTGATATGTTTTGGGTATCATCTGTAGGTTCACATGGAATTACGACTAAAGCGAACTTATCAAGTGACGAATAGGTAAAATCAGGCTATATTCCAAAATCCAGCTTGTGCATCGTGACGTAACTATGCGGTCGCGACGCAGCCTAGTGTATTTTTTAGGCAGAACGTAATTTTTGTTGCACATTGTGACGTAGGTCCAAACCCTAAGAGAATATACTTTCGGAGACCATAAGGCAACAACACTCAGAGTAAGGCAATAACTAGACTCTCAATCAGAACTGAAGATTGAAGCCGAGGATCTCATTACGAGTTCTTTCTATCATTTTCTCTTTCAGTTTATCTTTACGACTTCTAACTTTGTAATAATGATTAGTTTGCGTTTATTGAACATCATGTGTAATTAAATCATTAATATAGGATTGTAATAGATCCCAAACACAATTATTTAATCTAAACTTGTATCTTTTTATTTTTTTAGGTTTGTTATTGGATTATTTATTATTCTCTATATTTAATGTATTTTATTATCTGGCTAACAATAGAATAGCTGTGGTAAACCCCTAGAAACTTGTAAAAGGGAATTTGGGTTTAGTGTTGGGAATAGTAGCGCATCATCGTAGTTTTTAAAGAATAGATTTTCGTGCAGGATAAAAATATTGTCATAAGAATATAGGTAATTAAATTAAGTTAAGTGTTTCTATCTGGTTATCGAAAGAGACTTATAGATAATTTAGTGATCTACGTTAATAATCCATAACAATAACTCAATTGAATGAAAAATGAAATAATCCATCATTTTGTGTGCTTAGGTGAAGTTACAACTTAAGTTCTCTCGCATAAGGTTTTTCCAAAGTTATTTATTTATTGTTTTCTTAGATTTTGCAGTTAATTAGTTTAATAAGAACTTTCTCAACTAATTGTTTGGTTCTAATTAAATAGATCTGATTTTAGTATTAATATATTTAATAATAGGTTCTCGTGAGATTTATACTTTTTTTATTACTTGAACAGTACATGTATTTACATTTCGTGTGAAAATCGCGATCACTTAGCATCTTAATACATAATCAACTTGCACAATCAATCAATTAAATCATCATTAATTTCTCTTTTTCCCACATACGCCTTTTCTTTTTGGAATTCAATTATTTCACATTATTAAAGTAAAATAGTAAAGTTACTGTATGTTGAAACAATCTAAACTGTTAAAGGCACATAAGTGAAAATAAAATTAAAAAAGAAGAAGATATAATTGATTAAATATACAAAATTATAATCAATTTAAATTTTAGGCAAACAAGTGCCCATTTATAAATTCGCCAATAACCGAGGTGGGGGATATCATTAAATTTAATCAAAAGCTCATTAATCTGCAAATATTTATTTTTTTAGCTAATGTTTATTTTTTTAACTTTTGCAACTACCAATTTATTCTGTAATTTCCAACATAATTTGAATACGTGTCATAATTTTATTGCTTTGTTTACTAATCACTACATGCTATTCTCCATTTTCTCCAAATTCAGAAGCAAGTTCATTTTAAAAGAATATATTCAAGGTTGGATATATACGTGCTAATAAAAAAAAAAATCATAACCAATGAATCGATATATATCAAATATTAATATATCAGTGCTTGCATCAATTATTCTATTTCAGTAAATAATATACGTGCTAATAAAAAAAAAAAATGCTTTTTGCACTCGAGTATTCCTAAACATTAAATTTCTGTCTTTTTATATTTAAAATAGACTATTAATATCTGGTGTAAATTAATTAAATGGTTCTTTATCAGGGTTGTATATATTCAAAGGTTTGACATAAATGTGCTAATTAAAAAAAGAGTCAAAGGTTTTAATATATTATATATACAGAATATCGTTATCCCTAATTTTTTTTTTCCTTCAAAAGGATGCTATTTTCAAATCCTGAGTAGAAAATAACATTACAAGCCAAACATTTTTCTAGTAATTCTTATTATAATAAAAATATGAGTGATGTGATATTACAAACTAATAAATAAAATATATTTATAATTCCTTTATTATTTTTTTAATAATTTAATATATCATCTTACATAATAATAATATATTATTAAATTATTATATGAGTGATATAATATTTGAGTTAGGTTCAAGAATTTGCCAACACTTTCCCTTTCAACTTCTATAAATCGTGTCTTCAACAAACCAAGCAAAACCCACAAACATTAAACTTGTATCTTGGAGAAACAACGATGCATCAAAATCTTAAGCCGATGGGCTCTCTACTCTCTCTCTATTTCTTCATCATATTCTTGCTTTCGTTTCTAATTAGTGTAAGTAATTCTTAAAGCCATATATAATTTTATTTTTCAGTTTCATAACAATGTCCTTTATATAAATATTTTCCTTTTCATGTTACAATGCAGGTTGCGTTGGTGGCAGGCACCGCCGAATTATCCGGTGACTTAAAAGCCAAAGAAAATCCATTCACACCAAAAGCTTTTCTGATGCGTTACTGGGACAAAACCGTCAACAGTAATTCACCTAAATCTCCCTTTCTTCTATCAAAAGCATCACCATTAACTGCCGTCGAATCGGCGACTTATTCCAAACTCGCCGATCAGAAAGCCCTTTCCTCAGTCCTCCCATCCTTTTGCTCCTCCGCAAGGCTCTTCTGTTTCCCTGACTTATCTCCGAGTCTTGAAAAACAAGACGCTGACTCCAACTTCGCAGTTTACGAAAACAAGAACTTCACTAATTACGGCTCCGGTGGACTGGGCGGAGTCAACTCGTTCAAGAACTACTCGGAGGACGGAAATGTCCAAATCGACTCGTTCCGTCGATACAGCCGCGACTCAGCTGGTCACAATGATAAATTTTCCACTTACGCCTCTCGGAGCAACGTTGTGGATGACAGCTTCAACACATATGGATCCGGCGCCACAGGTGGGGCCGGTGATTTTAATAATTATAACAGAGAAGTGAACGTCCCGAACCTCAGATTCACTTCGTATTCGGATGCCGGTAACGGTAGGGCCCAGTCTTTTTCCACTTACACTGAGAACACCAACTCAGGATCCGAGTCGTTCTCGAGTTACGGGAAAAACGGAAACGGAGCACCCAACGAGTTTGTCTCTTACGCGAAAGGATCAAATGTGATACAAAGCAACTTCACGTCATATGGAGAGACGGGTAACGGGGCAAACGACACCTTCAAGTCGTATGGGAGTGATGGGAATGTTCCTGAGCAGAATTTCAAGAGCTATGGCGATGGTGGCAATTCTGGCATTGAGAGTTTTACCAGTTACAATCCGCAGTCCAATGTGGGTGCAAATAATTTTAAATCCTACGCAAAGAATTCGAATACTGAGAAGGTCACTTTCGATAATTATCAGCAGGATTTCAATGGCGTTTCGCATCAGTTTTCTGGGTATGGAGAAAATTCCGACGGAGATAAAATTGGGTTCAAAGTTTACGGACCCAATCGCAGTTTCAAAGATTACGCCAAAAACGGTGTCACTTTTGCCAGTTACACGAAAACAGGCTCTGCTGCCACAACTAGTGGCAGTTTGGTGAATAAATGGGTGGAGCCGGGCAAGTTTTTCCGAGAGTCCATGCTGAAAACTGGAAATGTGATGCCAATGCCTGACATTAGAGATAAAATGCCTCAAAGGTCGTTTTTGCCCCGCTCTATTGTTTCAAAATTACCAATTTCAAGCTCTAAAGTAAATGAACTGAAGGAGACATTCCACGCAAGTGAAAATTCCACAATGGAGAGTATAATTAAAGATGCATTGAGCGACTGTGAGCGGGCACCAAGCATGGGCGAGACCAAACGGTGCGTTGGCTCAGCAGAGGACATGATTGACTTTGCCACGTCGGTACTTGGAAGCAACGTGGCACTCCGAACGACTGATAACGTCAAGGGGTCAAAACAAAACATCATGATCGGAGCGGTCAAGGGAATCAACGGTGGCAAAGTAACCAAATCGGTCTCTTGTCACCAGAGCTTGTTTCCTTATTTGCTTTACTACTGTCACTCTGTTCCGAAAGTCAGGGTATATGAAGCTGATATATTGGATCCTAAAACTAAGGCCAAGATTAATCATGGTGTTGCCATATGTCACATCGATACGTCTGCTTGGAGCCCAACTCATGGAGCATTCTTGGCTTTGGGTTCCGGTCCGGGGCGGATCGAAGTTTGTCATTGGATTTTCGAGAATGATTTAACATGGACCATTACTAATCGTAGTGGTTAAAAACATTTGTGTTATTTCGTTGAGTTGTAATAAACTATGTGGCTCCACTCCAACTCAACATGATTGTCCGATTAAGTCATAAATCAAAACAAATTGCAATTAATTAACATTAGTCTTCACTGATCTGAATTCTCTTTATAATCTTATCAAAACAAGAAGTATCTTTCAGTATGTCTGGCCCTGGAACTTTTCAAAACAGTTGAGTGGTCCTCAAGCTTTTTTAGTGTCATAAGCTAAATTAATTTTATGAACTCTTGTTAAATTAGAGATATCTTTAGAAAAAGAAAATAATTATTATTTATTTGGAAAATAAGAAAGATAAAGCTAAATATTCATTAACATGTAATAATTTAATAATTTTATATTACAATTAATTAATCAATTAGGAAAATTTTATTATTTTTAACTTAAAAAGTAATAATAATTTTATAATATACTTAAATGTATAAACATAAATTTTTATAGAATCTTATATTTAAGTGACGTCCAAAATAATCATCTAAATTAATTAAGGGTCGAGCCACCTATGATCTATTGAGTTAAAAAAAAAAAAAAGCAACCACCACCAAAGCAATTATACGAAGTCATATACCATTGATATGATTCTTTTAATTTATTGATGGATATTATTGGAGACAGAGAAATTAAAGACAGCTGAAAGTAGGAATCCGAGATGTTGAATTACTAATTCGTCAAAGCATGTGATCAATGCAGAAACTGGAATCTAAAGCCTCAAACCAGAAAAATACGCGTTTTCAAAAACTGTTCAAACTAATGAGAGACCATAAATAGCATATTGAAAAAGAATAAATAAAGAAAACGAGGGAAACAGTAATGCAAAAAGCTGACTGGTCGTGATATTATATATTAAGCACGTAAGTATACATATCGCTCAACTAATATAGATGTCGAATCCATAGAGATTTAATATTTATTTTATTAATATCCATATTAATTTACTTGAACCAAATTAATGAGAAGGAAAGTCGATTTATCGAAATTTAATTTAAATTAAATAAGCGCAAATAACAGATTTTGAAAACCCTATAGATAGAAGAACCTAGGTTTGCAACTTCACTTAAGCATGCACGCAATGTGTCTAGACACTTTCCATTCAATTGAGTTGTTATTAATTATTAACCTAGAACGCTAAATTATTCACAAGTCTCTTTCGATGATCATGTAAATATATTCGGATTTAAACCAATTAACTATATGTCTATGTTAATTAAATTAAACTGAATTCCTTAAGGTCAAGTTCTAATAATTGGCTACGTATGCCTTTAGGTATATTTTTATTATGTATGTAAATCTATTCAATGAATAAATCACACGCTATTATTCTCATGGCTAATCCAAATTTCCTCTGTCAAGCTCTTAAGGATTTACAAAGATTATTTTACTGTTAGCCAAACAAATAAAATAAGCATCAAAGAAAAGAGAATAATCAATAATCAATAATCAATCCAAAAAATAAAAATGTGCAAATTAATCAATAAACATGCTTCAGATTCGTTACAACCATAGATTTAATGAATTAGCTACTCATAATATTCAATAAAAATATGTTAATCATTATTATAAGGTAAAGAACTCATAAAAAATAAAGTTAGAGAAAAATGGAAGAAATAAATTCTCGTTTGCAGTATTCGTCTTCAAATTCCACCTCTAATTGATGCACTCGTTCTTGTCTTGCTCTAGGAGTTCTTCTATGCTTTGAGACTCCAAAATTATGTTATGAGGCTTGATAATAGGTTTTGGGATGAACTTATATTTATATAGGAGATCCTGTGGGCGTTTCCCTGTTATAAATTGGATCTATGGCGAAATTGGGAATACATTCCCCGTTACGACGCGTGTGGAGCGCGTCACAACACACACCACCATCGACGGCGCGTCGCAACGCGCAAAGGGAAGCGTCACGATGTGCCACAAATTCTACACACTGTCTACATTTTTAACTAGCGCATGTCTCGACGCCTAATCCAGTGTCAGGACGCTCGTTTTGACTTCGAATTTTTCCCGATTTGCTCCGTATTTTACCATTTTTATCTCTAGTTAATTCCATTGGGTCGTGATAATATTTTGACCTTTAAAAAAACACCAAAACACATCAAAGCGCTCATAAACCCCGATATCACCCACAAAATATTAAGATAAAAGGCGGGAAATATAGGGATATTAACCTCTCACTATCCCCAAAAAGACAAAGACACAAGTTGTAGTAACATGCACTTCTATTTTGGACTCATCATTTCAATATGGAAAATGGTATATATATAAAAGAGATAAAAGAGTGACAAAGCAATCACAAAGTACTCCTATTTTGTGATTACGATATTTTTAAGCTAAAAGTACTAATGTTTTGTGATTAAACTTTATCACCTTTTTTATATCATTTTTATAAAAAAAAAAAAAAACAATTCTCTTTGAATATATAATTTCTTTCTTCAGTTATTATATACTGACATCCCTCTTCAACATTTTACACCACAAAAGTGACAAAACGCGCAAACACGACAATCGCTATTACACATTTCTTTATTTTTGGTATCTAATGGGTGGTTTTGTTTGAATTTCGCACATAATGTGATTATAATCATGCAATATATATAATAATTATTTCATCCTTGTAACATGTTACAGTTGAAATGTGTAGTGACACGTGTCAATCAGTCACTCTCAACTCTCAACTCCTAGCTGAATGTTTGTTATCCATGACAGAGGAGTGTTTCAAAATACATGTTGGAATCTCTAGCCGGAACTTATGCCCCTAGGTTTTGGAAGATTAATTATAAACTTATATGTATGGTGTTTTTCATTCTTTTCATACCTTCGAAATGTTGGGCTTTAGTCCAAAATCCAGCTGAATTTGGACTTTTATTCTATTATCCAATGTGATCTGACATGCACAAATGTATGTTTTGTGGTTAGATTCTTCTTTTCTTCTTTTGTTGTAAAATTATTTACTGGAATGAGCATGTATTTTCTTATATTCAAATTAGAATCAGTAAACTCATTAACTGACCAATTGGATCCCATCCAATTCCTAAATCCGGTAGGTGGACCTCCAAGTCCAAAACATATATCCAATATATTTTCTAACACTTTCCTCCGAATCAACTAAGCATTGGTTTTGGCTCAATAAGTTTAATGATTTCAGTTAAGCGCGACCCATTGACAGTGAGAAAGCTTCGTAATCCACGTCGATGTACATAAGTGACATTGACTTTGGCCAACAAGTCACAATTGCCCAAGACATGCGATATATAACAAAGCTTTCGTGGTTCAAACACATCCGCGATGGACAATGATCTTGACTTTGGCCAACAAATCAAAGCCAATCTTGGATCTTGAGAGAGAACCACTCAATGAAAGGAAAACGCTTAATATTAAAGTGATGGTTTTTCACGTAAATTGGCAACCAATTTATTATCTTTGATTAGGTCTCATCATACACCCTTAAACATGCATTCTAAAAGCATAATAAGGCGCGATAAATTAATAATGATATGCGGATGAATATATAATACAATTTGTTCATAGAACAAATCTCTCTCTTTCTTCTCTCCCGCTAGCACTTTACATTCTTCTACCCAATTACATAATACATAAAGAAACCTCATTTACATTGAGGGGAATTGGTGAAAAGAGAAATACAAAGAGATAAGGAGGTTAAAGGCTGGACATGCAGGTCCAATTTCAAATAAATTCCAAATTTATAACAATTTCCAAAATTGCCCCCACCCAACTAATATCCATCCGATATACATTATTCATACAAATACATCCAAGTATTCACACAAAGCATGATGTCAATCAATCTAATCTAATTAATTAATCTTTGATTAATGACCATCCAATGTTCATACAACGATTTGATTTGCGCGAGCCCAACTCGTTTAAGAATAAATACTCAAAGTACGTAATCTTGAATTATATCGAACTACAATTTTAAATCCAATTTAAATTGTATCCAATACTAATTCATGTTTAATTCCAAATTAAACAATAACACTTTTAATAGTGCCTTTTAGACTTGGATTTCAAATCCAATCCAATTTGGGTCTCAAATGCCCAATTAGTATCCAATACTTTTTCAATCAAGTCCAATGGGCTTTCAATTGATTCTTTAGGCATGGACTTTGGCCATCATGGATCCAATCCAAAATGCCAAGGCCCATTATGGAATCACCCTTTGCCAAAAATAAATTTTGGCCCATTAGACCCAATTAAATTATTTAAGGCCCAATAGTCATATTTGGACTTTATGGAAATGGTTTTAGGCCCAATTGGATCCAACCCATTTGTCCAAAACCATACTTGGCCCAACCAAGCCCATTAGCCCAAATACAACAAATTAAATTAATATATTATTCCAAAGGTCATATTAATCCAATTAAAGTGTAATTAACATAATTAATCAATTAATCTAATATTTTCAAAACACTAATTAATCTAATTAATCATGCTTAATTTCCAATTCATGTCCAACATAAATTGAAGTAAAATCAAGTCTCCAACATGCTTCATACTCACGTCAATTGTATGAAATAACACCCAATTTTGATTTCAATCCAATTAAATCAACAATTAATATTCATTTCATGCATTTAACATATCCAATTATCAAATTTCCAAAATTTACCATGAGCTTAATCTAGGATACATGTTCGGCCAAGTGAGGAATTTTGGGGAAATTAATCTAATCAATTTTTCACAAATCCAATGATGCACAACACTTAGTTATCATCATCTAATCACAACCAAACAATCAATTTGGAAAAATACATACTCCAAGCAAAATCCCCAAATTAAAGTCCATAAACCCTAGATTTTAAATCAAGTTTAGATGTGCTCTAATACCATTGTTAGTGTGTCCTACACATGCCAAGGATCTCTAAACAAGATTAAAGTGCGAATAATCAAGATAAGTAGCGGAAATACTTACAATCAACGGATGCGAAATTTCAAAAATTCTTTGGATGTAGAAGCTCCAAGCTTTAAATTGAGTTCCAAACTCTTGGGGTGAGTTTCCCTATCACCTTAGTTTAACTCTCAAAGTGCTAGCAATGGTGAATTTTTGCAACAAAAATTCAAGGAGAAGAGGAAGCAAGTCACAGCAACAAGGAGAGGAAGAGAGAAGATGGTGAATAGTTCACTTTCCAAAAGTGTGTTGACTTGGTAGTTGTGTTGAGTAATTAATCCAATTAATACTTGCCAACCATTTCCATCAATGTGTAGACATTTGATGTAAGTAAAGTGAGTCCACCACTTTAAATTCAAAATTCAAGTTGGCTTACACATCACACTTTGGGCCCAGGTTCGTTTAATCCGATTAAACGAATTTTCCATCGCGACGTAATTAAATCCAATTTAATTAAATAATAATGCCTAGCAAAATTATTACGAAAGTCACTTACGAATTAATTCCAAATTAATTTATTCGACCGAATTAAAATCCAATTTTAATTCCACATTGAAATCCGATTTCAATTAATATATCCAATATATTATTTAATCGATTAATTCTAAATTAATCGCGTTCTCTCTTCTAGACGAATTTAATCCCAGATAAATTCTTACCGTAATTAATCCCAGATTAATTTTCTCTCTCATAATTAATCTCAGATTAATTCTGTTCGAGTCAAATATCATTGGTGAATCTTTGGGAAGCGACCCAAGAGATTCTTGGATATATTAGTAGTAAATACGGTCATCGGACTATCCGAACACCTGCGTACCCCGTACCACGTTCTCACCAATTTACAAGACATGGTTGGCTTCTAGCAAAGCACCGTGCCTACCCAATTCTCCAGAAATATTCAACGAGGAATATATAATCTGTATCATGCGTAGTATACAATGTATTATGTAATACGATCCAGTATCAGATGTCACATGCTAGGCCTAGGGCTGGAATCGTGTCTGCCCCATACGAAGCATATATCGGATCCCGCGTAACTAGTCTTTGTAATCGGATAATCATGACCTAGTCATACTAGCTGCAGCATTTAAGAGTACTAGTACCGTATCCTGTGTGACCATCATCTCCATATGACTGAAGTGATATTCCCATCTTGACATCACACCCAATACACTACGATTCTCAGTATCCAGCAGAGGCGTACACAGAACATGTTAAAGCTCCAAATGACAAAAACCAAATCAAACTGATTGTCGCAAGTAATAGCGATGCAAGTCTCAGGTTAAAGATCACATGCACCTACCCTGATTCGGATTCCCATAGACACATAGTCATAATACCAATGGGACTCCGATGGGTCTATCCAGAGCGAAGCTGTTCCCGGTCCAACGGCTAACAGAACCTCTTATCACACTTGCATAAGTATCTAATACTTAATATATGAGAACTATACCGTTAAGCTTCCATAACGCGCACAAGTGTAATACTAGTCTATTCCGTATTATCGATGTCCAGTCTCGATAATACTACGACTATAGATATTTAATGATTAAACCGTTCGTGGATTAATACTGTCTCATAGCTTATTAATCCGGTTTAACCATATGGACTTTTATCATTTATATATCCAAGTAATCCAATTACAAAATGATAAAATAGCAATTTCCTTTCTTACATAGTTAATTTGTACAAAAACACCATGTCTTTTATAAATAGTGATGTTATGGGTAATAATTGTCCAACAGTATATGCTCATGGAATTACTTTTTGGACATTCGATAAATTTCTCACAGTTTCAATACGAAATTTGTTCGATACTCTACTCCGTACAACCCTTAGTATTTGGGCTATAAATTTTTCATACGATCTCCAATTTTTATAAACTTTATATTTTCAGGAAAGTTAAGAGTGAGATCTACAACTTCCGAGTTGGAAAGTTTTTCGAATTCGAATCGACAGCAGGTCAAAAATCAAGATTTCCGTGGCTACTGCAATGGAATTCGAGAATAGACTAGAATTGGGTGATGTGGCCAAATCTCAACCATTCATTTTATCACAAAAATCAGCCACTTTGCCTACAAATAAGGCACTATTCATTCATCCATTTGAGAAGCTAAAAACGTGAGCTTGGTTTGAGGAAGCTCTTCAAAATGTTTCTTCACTCTCATGGAAATAATGAAGGAATGGTGATGAATTCTCAAATTTTCTTGGTCAAGTAAGCTTCCTTTTTCCTTCTATCTTTTCAATTTTCAGTTTTGAGAAAGGAGTACAAAGCCCCAAATTCGCAACTAGTATACCATAGAATTTGGAATTGCTTAGTTGGCTTTGATTAAGTTGCTTGCAAGCATTTTGGAGAGTATCATGATAATATTAACATCAATTGAGGCCTTTGTGAGTGTGAATGTATTGGGGGGATTGAATATGTTTCTTGTGTATTGAGGTGGATCAGTTGGTATATAGAAGTTGGGAATTGAATATGCTTCTTGTGTATTGATGTAGAAGTATTAAGAAGTACCAATGTGAGGGTGTTAAAGTGATGGTATGAACATTGTTGAGCATTATCTTTGAGGAGTTGGTATTAAGCCCTGAAAATAGTCCAGCGTCACAAATCTGGACACCCAGTGTCATGATGCTTAACCATAATGTGCTTACTACCTCGGTCTGAACATGTGGACGTCGCGACATAGAACACGTAGTGTCACGACACGTAATGAGCATAAGCTCTTTACCTCGGGCCTGATCAGGTGGCCGTCGCGACACGTAGAGTCTAGCATCACGACATGAAACAAAATATGCTCTCTACCTAGGTCTGCTTAGGTTGGTGTCGCGACACGATGGACCCGGAGTCACGACACAAAATAAAAATAGTTCCATATCATTTCAATTTCAACTTAAGATGTTAGAGGCGACCCTTAGGGTCTCTTATCTGTTCATATACACACATTAGGACATGTTGCAAGCATAATACCTCAAGTAGTGATTACAGATTAATTGAATTGAGAAGCTTAGTATAATTCCGAAACATGTTCACAACTCAATTTCTAATTAAATTTATCGGTCATAGATTTTCAGCAAGAACTATAATCTTCTTCGACGAAAGGAAGTAACGCTAGCCAGATTCCAAATCTGTGAATGGACTATTCTCCCAAACTGTATTTACTTATATATTTTTGAATCAAGACTTACTTTTGAGCACTTAGGGCGTTAGCCAATATTACTATCAATTGTGTTTTGAATGAGAACGTTTTGAGAAATGTTTTCAGAAAGAAACGATTTTCAAAGCTTCACAGTTACTGGAATTGACGGACATGACATGTGCACATATAGAGCAGGACTAGGGGGACAGCGATACGTAATGCCCATAGATCTTAGTTTCGGTGGCTTGGGGGACGGCGATACGTAACACCCATAGACCCTAGATTCATGGACATGGTAGTGTCATGAATTGGGGATGGTGATACGTAACGCCTCAATGTCATGGATTTTCACACTTGGCTCCAATTCAGTGACTTGGGAGACAACGATACGTAACGACTCAAGACCACTAGTTTAAGTGTATGGGGGGACGACGATACATAACGCCCCCATGTGTCAGGTTTTCTACAGATACTCAGAGACATGGATTTCAGAACGATGATTTTATAAAAGAAATTTTACGAGAAATAGTTTTATAAGAAATTCAGAGTTTTATAGAAAGAAAGGTTTCTAGAATGTTTAACAGAAAGACATTTGATTTTCAAAAAGAGAAAGATTTCAGAAAAGATCCATTTTTCTTGAGACGATTTTGATTTCAGTAAAACGAATATTTTACAAAGCATTTCAGTTTCAGTTTTAAAACTGTCAACTCACTAGATCGTTGAAACAATCTAATCCCCCCACTCATAGTGTTTCTATTTTGCAGGTTACCCGGAGTACAAGCTCGAGAGGACGGATACTGTTGACAGTCACTAGGGTATTTGAGTCCACCAGATCGAGTACAGAGTTGCAGTTTAGCCAGAGTCAAGTAAAGCTATGTATCAAATATTATGTATAACAGAGTATGTATGTGTAAAGTTAAAGTGTCCATGAATAGAGTTGTAAACAAAAGTAATATTGAGTACACAGTTATAAATATTAAGTTGCATTTCATGTCATTGATTTGGGAAATGGTCTCATGTATGACTTTATGTTCGAGATAGAGTAATAGTGTTGTCCATAGTCAGAAAGTCGGATGCTCAGGGGGATATGACGGCTTATTCCCTACCGGTAGCGTCTCCTGGAGGGGGATGTTACAAAGATGGTATCAGAGCATGGTCTAAGGAGTCAGAGACTGCAGTGGGTAGAGTGTTGGGGTCTTGTATACGTAGAATGCCCGAGGAACTAGTATTCGAGGCACTACCTCTCCAGTATCCAATCCTCGAGCACGTTGTAAAAGAGAAACGGGGTTTACCGCTATGCCTATGATGCTCGGCGACCACAACACTATTGGGCTCGCAGCCCGTAGAGAGTACGGAGTAGCCCATGGGGGACTAAACCGGAGAATAAAGAAGTCACCATCCAGCGTGAACTGGGAAATGATTTAAGGCCGCACTCACCCCTGGCAAGGGAAGACCTCAAACCATTGGGTTCAGAATGGTCCCTTACTTATGCCAGTATAATGGACGGGTTCACACAATGGTATAGCCAAGTCTTATGCAGTTCATGCAAAGCAATTCAAATAAACATTAATTGAAATAATAAAATAGTTCCAAAAGTATATTAAATTAAGAAATATGAGATGCAATAACAAAAATCATAATAAATAATCAAAAGCAAGAAAAACTTCAATAAATAAATGGCAAACAAAAAAGGGGGGTTAATCACGCATATATGAGTATTTCCTGGGTGGAACGTGGAGTTGTATCCCAAGTACAGACCGCAATACTTTCCATAAGAATTCGGCTATGGAATTTACGTATGAGTTTCCATCCGATATACCACAAGGGATAATAACATATATAATCCTCAATGTAATGTAAACAGACATAAAAATAGAGGAGAAATAAACGATAAATAAATAAATAGATAAAAGAAAATAAATAACGGAATGCCAAAAGAAAGAAAAGATGTGACCAGAAATTTGGCCGTCTTTGATGTAGGACTTCGCATACCCGGCTGGACGTATTTCACATCCAGCCAGGCACACAGCGTCCGAAACTATGAAAATAAATTTGGTAAGGGTGCCCTCAGGTTTTACCTTTTAAGTTGCTTTCTCGGAAGTGCGTTAGGGCGTCGCCAGAAGGATCGCTGGTTCGCTATTTCTGCTTTGTTTCGCTGTTTCTGCTAACAGTTTTGCTATTTTCTGGTTACTGTTTTGCTATTTTCTGGTTCGCCGTTTTGCTGTTTTGCTATTTTCTGGTTCGCTGTTTTGGTTATTTTTTGGCTGCTATTTTAGTTGTTTTTGGGCTGTTGTTTTGGTTATTTTGGGCTACTTTTTTTTGGTTGTTTTTTGGGGCTGCTCTTTTGGTTATTTTCGTTGGCTGTTTCTATGTTTTTTTGCACTATTTTTGTTGTTTTTTTCCTCTCGGTTTTTCCTTCTCATTTTCTCGGTTTTTGGTGATTTCCCCTAGGGTTTTTGGTTTCGGTGGTTGCTTGGTAGAAGAAAAGAGAGCTTCAAGGGTTTTTTTTTTATGAATTGCCGTCCAACCTCTCCTCCCTTGATGATGATTTGGTCCATTTTTTATAATGATTTGAAGGGATCTCCAAATAGGGAAACAAATCTCATTTATTTGGGGAATATCTTACCAAAATTATTTTTGGAATACAGTCTCATAAATTTGGTGATGGAGATCTCAAATCTTGTTAATGGGTAAGGATGAGATTTCAAATCTTGTTAAATTGGAAAATGGTTTGAGGGGATTTTAGCATGTGGATTGCATGTGGGTTTCTTTTTTTTGGGCGTGCATGGTGTATTTCTGTGGTGTTTGGCGTGGGATGCATGGGCTTTGGGCGTGTGGATGGATTTGGGTCGAGGCTGAGGTTTGAAACAGAAATTGACTGAGTGAATCTGAGGCTGGATAGTGAGTTCGAATCCGATGAGGTGCTAATTTTGGAGGTTTTCCTTCCTTTCGACATTCATTTTTCGCAATTCTGTAA
Organism: Zanthoxylum bungeanum; assembly: GCA_019454045.1. Classification (NCBI taxonomy): domain Eukaryota; kingdom Viridiplantae; phylum Streptophyta; class Magnoliopsida; order Sapindales; family Rutaceae; genus Zanthoxylum; species Zanthoxylum bungeanum. The sequence goes on from SKCR01003136.1 coordinate 16,091, forward strand.
CTTTTCAGGTAGTGCCTCCATACGAGGCTCATCATTAGGCTTATGCAAAAATGCAGTGTCTACAGTCGCCCCCACTTTGATGGGGCTTGTGCAGTGTGTGACTGTGACAATCCTATCAAAGTCATGCATGCATTTTTACTTACCTGGTTCGTCGGCCGTTGCTGGACTTACTTGTTGTTTCGTTGCTTTTGTGAGATGCTTTGATCTCTAGGATTTATTCCGAACTGAGTTGAGTTGATGGTGAGGTGCTTTGACCTCTGGGATTTGTTCCCTAACTGAGTTGAGTTGATGGCGAGGTGCTTCGACCCCTGGGATTTGTTCCCGAACCATGCTAGGTGTGAGATGCTTTGATCTTTGGGATTTATTCCCGAACTGAGTTGAGTTGATGGTGATGTGCTTCGACCCCTGGGATTTGTTCCCGAACCATACTGGGTGTGAGATTCTTCGATCTCTGGGATTTATTCTCGAACTGAGTTGATTTGATGGCGATGTGCCTCGACCCATGTGATTTATTCTCGAACCATGCTAGGTGTGAGATGCTTCGATCTCTGGGATTTATTCCCGAACTGAGTTGATGGCGAGGTGCCTCGACCCCTGGGTTTTATTCCCGAACCATGTTGGGTGTGAGATGCTTCGATCTCTGGGATTTATTCCATAACTGAGTTGATTTGATGGCGAGGTGCCTCGACCCCTGGGATTTGTTCCCGAACCATGCTGGGTGTGAGATGCTTCAATCTCTGGCATTTATTCCCGAAATGAGTTGAGTTGATGGCGAGGTGCTTCGACCCTTGAGATTTGTTCCCGAACTATGCTAGGTGTGAGATGCTTCGATCTCTGGGATTTATTCCCGAATTGAGTTGAGTTGATGGCGAGGTGCTTCGACCCATGGGATTTATTCCTGAACCATGCTGGGTGTGAGATGCCTCGATCTCTAGGCTTCATTCCTGAACTGAGTTGAATTGATGGCGAGGTGCTTCGCCCTCTAGGCTTCATTCCCGAACCATGTTGGGTGTGAGATGCTTCGATCTCTGGGCTTCATTCCCGAACTGAGTTGAGTTGATGGCGAGGTGCTTCGACCCTTGGGCTTCATTCCATTCCTGGCTTATTCGTCCTCACTCCCGAGGAGTTGCTTGTCCTCATTCCTGAGGTTGTTCTTCATTCCCAGAGTGTCATTCCCGGCTTACTCGTCCTCATTCCCGAGGAGTTGCTCGTCTTCACCGCTTTTTCTTTTTCTTCAAAGCCTGTGAACACAAAACCAAAATTGTGTGTATGCGACATGTATGCATGGATGCATTCCATATTCCGGTGGATTTTCTTTGTCTTATTGGCTTGATGTCATCTTTCGTGAGGCCTTCCTCGCGCTCTTTGGTGCCCTTTGCCCATAAAAGTCTTTGGTCGCCCCATTGGCCTGCTTACAGTTTCCTCTTATCAATTCTACTCCGGTGATTGCTCAGTTCTCTTTAGTCTCATGGCTCAAGATCCCGTTGTGTCCTTTATTCGCGGGGTGGTAGACTGGTCATCCTCAGACCTGGCTCAGCTTTCTGCTCTTCGCTACCTGCACCGGGTCAATGTTGATTACGCCTTTTTGGAAAACTGCCTCATCCTTTTGGGATACTGAAAATCATGTCTTCCGATTCCTAGATTTCAAAATATTCCCTCTCATTGAGGAGTTTGCTACCATTCTCAGTTTGTATTTTTCTCTTACTACCCTTCTCGGATACTGAAAATCATGTCTTCCGATTCCCAAAGTCTTTCCTTTGCTGTCCAGAGGATGCAGAAACTATGCTGCCTTGTGCTTCATTCTTTTGCCTAAGCTGTCCTTTCAGATTTTCAACTTAGCGGATTGCTCTATCTTGCCTGAGTTGCCTTTTCAGGTTTTCAACTCAGCGAGCTAAATTTTTTTTTTTTTTTTCAGATCTGTCCTCATTCTCGAGGCTCTTTGCTCGTCCTCATTCCCGAGGTTGTTCTCCATTCTCAGAGTTATTCGTCCTCATTCCTGAGGCTGCTCTACTCCTCTCCATTCTCGAAGTTCTTCTCCTAGATCTCCTGACCTTGGTCCAACATCTAAGAAACAAAAGACGTGATTTGTAATTACTTGACTCTAATCTTTCCCGGTTAGCTGAGATTTATGCAATCTATGAACATCTTGAACATTTGTTTCAACAAAGACGTTTGCATTACTTTTTAGTACATATGTAGGAAATAAACTGCATTACAAGGGTACCTCTGTCGCTAACTGTTCCTCACTGATTTTATAATTAGCCATTTTTCTTGCTCACTCATGCCCTATATTTTGTTTGGGCTGTCCATTGTGAATTTTCAACCCAACGAGCATTTCTCTCTCTATTTTTTTATTATGCAAAGTATTGTTTCAGCCTGTCCACGTTGATGGTCTCGACGAACTCGTTCCCTTCCAAATTTGACAGTTTCACTGCCCCATTCCCCATTACATTTTTTACTAGGTATGGCCCTTCCCAATTGGGCCTGAACTTTCCCCTTGGATCCATTATCAGTGGCTTCGACTGCTTGAGTACTAGATCACATTCTCTAATCTTGGTGAGATGCACCTTCTTGTTGAATGCCCTGGACAACCTTTTCTGCATAGCTGCATGTGGTACAAGGCCTTTATCATTTTCTCAACCAGTAATGCTAGCTATTTAAACCTCTACGAGGCCCATTCCTGCTCAGGCAATTCTGCCTCTGCTAGTACTCACATTGACTGTATCTCTATTCCCAATGGTAACACTGCCTCCATCCTTGTCTCCTTTGTGTAGACATTGCATTTTTGCATATGAAACCCGATGATGAGTCTCGTATGGATGCACCACCTTTAGGTCGTAGGAGTCGCGGAAAACGGTTGTCGGAAAGGCAAAGTCAAGAATTGACATGTTTTGTTTAAGTTCGCTCGGAGTTCGCTTGTTGAAAGTTCATTTTTTAAAAGTATCTCTTAACCCGAAATCACCCTAAACCATTCTAAAGCCACCTAAGCACCCAAACCCACATCCAAAGAACATAAAACCAAAATAAATCAAACACCAAGCCCACCCTCCATTAGGCCCACGACCATAACACTAAAATTACCCCTCCTTACACTATTCCAACATGATTTACCCATATACCAAACTTACTTTAACCATTCCACCTCACTTTAACAAAATATTAAATAAATAACACTTCACTCATTCAATACCCATACCTCACCCATACTTCACTCATTCAAACCCATACTTCACCCATACTTCACTCATTCAAACCCATACCTCACTCATTCACACCCACACCTCACTCATTCAAGCCCATACCTCACTCATTCAAACCCATACCTCACTCATTCACACTTACACCTCCACTACACCATTTGCCTATATAAACCATCATTTTCCACCTTGAAACCCCTAACACATACCTAAGGAGATCAAGCACACATCAAGCAAAGACTCAAGCATTTTGAAAGATCAAAACAGCCCTACATCTTCCCTGCACATCACGCCCACACCCCCTCCTCACTGCCCACTGATTCACGCACATTACAGCCCTCAATCAGCCCTCAACCTCACGTAGTTGGCCTCTAATTTCCTCTATAATTCAAGCACACTACAGCCTCTGTCCAGACCTGAAGATTCACGCCATCACAGCCCCCAAACCAGCCCCATTTTCACGCCAAGATAGCCTCCAAACAGACCTGAAACTCACGAACATACTGCCTGAAATTAGCCCCACGAAATTGCACCCAAATCACCCTTATTCCCCCCTCAAACAGTGCACAAACTGACCTTATCAACCCTCTGAAGGTCACGCCAAACAGCAGCTCAAGGGGACTCCAAACAGCGAACAAAAGTGCGAAACAGTGAGCAGAACATTGAACCAGCGAACCAGTGAAATTGTAGTGGCTTTGCCCTTCCGACGGCCATATAACGCATCTCCAAGGAACGACATAAAAAGTTAGACCTGAGGGTTTATATTACAGAATTTTCTCATATAAAATAATGATTTAAAAATTTATTTTGGTATTTTAGCATGAGTAGTTAACTTGGCATGTCGTTTAGGAGTAACTCACATGAAATAATGGCTTAGAAAAATGTATTCTAGGTGTTTAATGTGTTTAATTAGTTTAGTATGTTGTATTAAAATTATTCACATAAAATAATGATTTAGGAAATGTATTTTCACGTGTTTAGTATGAATGTTTAGCTTGGCATGTCGTTTATGATTAATTCACATGAAATAATGACTTAGAATAGTTTTTACCCATGCATGTCTAGTAGACTTGGTTAATATTATACAAATCCGTTCATTACAAGTGACATAAGTAAGGGACTATTCCGAACCCAACGGTTTGAGGTCTTCCCTTGCGAGGGGTGAGTGCGGCCTTAAATCTCATTTTCCCGGTTCACACCGGGTGGCGACTCCATTATTCTCCGGTTTAGTCCCCCGCGGGCTGGACTGTATTTGCGTCGTCCAGTTTCTGTTGTCTACAGTCTAGCGACTCCACTGGGGATAGAGAATTGGCCTCGAAACATGTCTTGTAATGGTTGGATTTGTGTTTTAATTAACCATGTTTACTGTAAGTTTAGGGAATTTAATCAAAGGCATTGTTAGGGCTAGGTGATGTTTGGTGTCTTCCTTCACTCACTACCTTTTTACAAGGAAAAGCTGTGAAGGCACCTAGATAATCATCTTCCTAGGGGATGGTTGGTGTCTTCCTTCACTCACTACCTTTTTATAAGAAAAAGCTGCGAAGGCATCTAAATAATAATCTCATGTGATAGACTAATTTGGAGGACTCGTTGTTTATTCCTGTCACCAAGCGATAAGAGCCTAAGGGGCTTGGGTATCCACGGTGAGCTTTGCTCCGCCCTCCCTCTGGGGAATCTACAACGGGAAGTCCATTTGACAGTTTGTCACATACCTTAACTTGTTGATATATAAGGTGCACTCACTTGGTCGTTTGAACCCTTGAATGGGGAGTCCAGTTGTGGGTAATCCTTTGTCAATAAGGGCCTTTGTTTACATTCCTAGAACTTACACATGAACCTTAGTTTTGTGACCAGTAAAATTACTTATTTATGCTTGTGTTTTGGACCATTATCATTTGGATTCAGTTGGACTTTTTGTCGATAAATGTGAACTTGTTGGGCCATTTAAACAGGGACAAGTTCATGTCCTATTGACAATTAGGCCAAAAGCTTCTAAAATGCTAATGAGCCATTTTATGTTTAGGGTCTTTTATTATTTGAAGTTATTTAACCATGTTATCGCAAAGTATAAACTTGTTGGGCCTTTTCAACTGGGACAAGTTTGCACTACGCAATAATGTGACTAAATACTTTGAAATGATAACGGGCCGATTACTGTAAATTCTTTTACGAGCTTATTTATTTTGTGCATTGATACTCATCTCACGCACATCATGCATACATGCATCATGCTAACCCTTGTGTTTAAAAAGCCATCATAGATACCTGTTGGGTTAGGAAGAAGGCAGACTCATCAAAAGACCAGTGATAAACATGAGTGCATCCAATAATGAGGTATCTCGTATGGATCAATTAGAAAACAGTCTCGCCAAGATCACTGAACAGTTGCAAGCCTTGTCTACTGCTGTGGCTGGTATAGCCGGGTCCCGTACCGGGGGAAGTTCAGAAAATGTAAGGCAGGAAGTGCCTCCGAACAGATTAGGGGATGATGTCCCCATCTTTGATGATGACATGGCAGAATATACGGCAGGCCGAATATCAGAGTCTCAGACAGAGTTGCAAAAGCTCCGAGAACAGGTTGAATCAGTTACCCGCAAGATGAGGGGTAAGAATGAAGATTTACTGAATTACGAGTCGATGACTTTTGAAGAACAATTGCCGGCTAACTTCAAAATGCTCGATCTGGCTAAATTCAATGGAAACGGGGATCCGAGGGTACATCTCCGTCAGTATGTATCCATTATGAGTTCAGTCGGTCTATCACAACGCCAGGCCCAGAAAATGTTCGGGATGTCACTTGAGGGGGCTCCCGTGGTATGGTACCACAGTTTGGAGAAGAAAGTGAAGGAAGATTGGAGGGAGTTGGCTGATGCCTTTCTGAAACAGTATGTCACTGACCTAGAGATCGATCTGTCACTCCGTGATCTGGAGAATGTTAAGCAAAAACTAGAGGAGAACTTTAAAGAGTATGTAGACCGATGGAGGAGTCAATTATTGAAGATGCAGACTAGGCCCTCGGAGAAGGACCAGATTAAAATGATTATCAAGGGCACCAAACCCTCCATTTATGGCAAGTTAAGAAGGATGACCTCCATGATCACAGATTTTCGACAATTGAGGGAAACTGTCATGGACATTGAAGAAGAGGAAACTGAGAATAAGAAGTTCTATGGCCAGAACAAAAGAACTTTTGGAGGGCCTTCAGAGACCAAGCCCGTTACTGCTGAGATCGCTACCGTCAGAACAGGCGATTCTCCAATTTTGGTAGGCCTATGTCTAAAGTGCTTGAGAAGTTAAAACGACAAGGACTCCTAAAACCTCTAGAACCCAGACCAATTCCCAACCCTGTTCCACACTACTTTGACCTAAACGAATACTGCCACTTCCACCAGCAGAAAGGCCACGACACTGACAACTGCCCCCCCGCCTTAGACATGAAATCCAAAACCTCATTGACGCTCATAAAATACCCGACCCAGAAAAGGAACAGCCAAACACATACCATAACCCTCTACCTGATTACCACTCCGTTCCACCACCCACATACATGATCAACTCCGGTCTACCCGAAAGCTTTGTCCTCCAAACTCTCAACCACCCAGCTTCTTACATGGGGATATGAGATGGCAGTAATGAAGAACCATAGACTGAGGAAGAAGACAATGTCGCAGACAATGAAGATGTTTTCCCCGGTTTATTTGATTGCAAATCTACATTTTAATGCATTGATTTTGTTCGAACCTCTTTCATGATAATAAAGAAGTTCATTTCGCTTACTTGCCTGAGTCTCTTTCGTTCAACCTGCACAATATGAGTATATTTGACAACCCTGATACCATGATATTCAGTGACACTCCGAACACGGGGATTTCCCGAAGGAAGAATAGCTATTTAGAAATTGGGAAACAGGGTAGTGGGACTGTCAGATTTTAAAGAGAATGAGTTCACCGAGTCGATCGATGTAAACAAATTGAATCAGTTTTTAGCCTGAGGAAGAAAAGATTGAGCAGTCACTAAGGGAATTGGCGGAAGGCCTAACCCAACGGGATAGGAAACATATGCATGCATACACGTAACGTACTTGCAATTCTTGTGTTTGTTCTATGTTTGCAGGTTTCAAACAGAAGAGAAGAACCGACATGAGGAAACACATGATGCCGAAGAGCACAATGATGGTCTCACCCATCAAGAACAGGGAGTATCTCTACACATGTATGTGTATACGTTACATGCACACGTCTTTATTCTATTGTTTTGTGTTTGCAGGTTTCAAAAAAAAAAGAAGGGGGAAAACGGCAAAGATCAAAAGGTGGCACAAGCACCGAGGACGACATTGAAGCCACCTTGACAGATGGATTTCGGTCATGTCTGGCTGAAGACGATGAATTTAGTGCTAACAGGGAGGCAACCCATGCACTTTGTTGCGATTTCTGTTTTCATGTTTTGTGTATACATGTTGTAGAATTTTTAATTTTGTATGTTATTTTTGTAGGTAAAAGCAAAGACGGAGCATGTTAAGACTAAAGGAATGGTGTTTGGCAATCACAAAGATAGGAGCTAATCCATTAGTGGTGGCAGACTAATAATCGTTCTATGGAAGACATTTTCTTGACTGCGACAAAGGCCGAAGAGTTGATTGAACAGATCCTAGCCTTTGAACCAAAGCTCGACCCCATCCTCTCCAAATTGGACTAGACTGATAGTGATCGTGGCAAGAAGCGTAGATTGGACATTGATCTGAATCGATGTTGTTCCCTGCTAACCAGGTATTACAGACGTGAGAAGTGCTTGAAAGTTTGTGTTCTAGTTGAAAAAAAATAAAAATAAAAAAGAAGTGAAGAGAAAAAAAAATTGAGAGAGAGAAGTCTTTGGTAATTAGACATATGTCCGGTGATGACATTGTTTGCTGTAGGGAGAAACCCTAGAAATGATAAGTGCGAGCCGTGCTCTCGTCCGGTATTCTGAATGGATTGATCTCAGCTAGACTCGTGAGCACTTGATTATGAGATCCTAGCAGTAGAAACCTGAGTAGTTATCGAGGTGACTAGTTGAAGAGATGATGTATTAGTGAATGACCGTTTGCCTGGGTGTTCACACTTGTTTACTGATGCTATGATATATGATATGGTTGGAAATAAAAATAAAAGTCTCTGAAATAAAAAGAAGAAAGAAAATAGACCACTTATAACCAATAAGCGTGAAGCTACCCATGGGCGAGTATTAGGACCACCATGAGGAGAAATGCTACCTTAAAGGGTAGATGTGTCAGAAAAAGAAAAGAAAAGAAAAGAAAAGAAAAAAGGAAAAAAAAAGAAAATCCAAAATGAAAAGAAAGAGACAAAAGAAAAAAGATGAAAATCATATCATGTTGAGTATGCTGAAGTAATCACAGAATGTGATCAAGACATCCATGTTGGTTAGACCCATTGGTTCGATTCTCTGAAATGAAAACACCAAGTTGGCTTACTTAAGGAATAAGCTGCGAAAGAGCCTTAGCACACACACACATGGAGTCTAGCTCAGATCACCCATTCAGATGATTGGACTTGAGTATGTCGAGTACTTTGAAGGTTCTTCGGTTTCGACGCGAAAACATTCGTTGAGGACAAAAATATGTCTATCTATCAAAGATTATCTCGTGAGAGGTGGTGTAATGTGTGAGGTAGAATATCATATCAGTTTGGGGCGAGGCCCATATCAGTATCAGTTTGGGGCGAGGCCCATATCAGTATCAGTTAGGGCGAGGCCCATATCAGTATCAAATCAGGAACAAGACCCACAATTCAGATCGGGAACAAGACCCACAACTCAATTCAGGGAACAAGACCCTCAGCTCAACATGGGAACAAGACCCACGGGAACAGGACCCACAATTCAGCACGTGAACAAGACCCACAACTCAATACAGGGAACAAGACCCTCAGCTCAAAATGGGAACAAGACCCACGGGAACAAGACCCACAACACAACTCAACACAAATCAGATCGGGAACAAGACCCACAACTCAGTTCAGGGAACAAGACCCTCAACATAATTCAGATCGGGAACAAGACCCACAACTCAGTTCAGGGAACAAGACCCTCAACACAAATCAGATCGGGAACAAGACCCTCAACTCAGTTCAGGGAACAAGACCCTCAACACAATTCAGATCGGGAACAAGACCCACAACTCAGTTTAGGGAACAAGACCCTCAACAAAATTCAGATCGGGAACAAGACCCACAACTCAAATTCAGGGAACAAGACCCTCAGCTCACTTCGGGAACAAGACCCAGAGGTCGCAGTACCTCACCACCAAATCAATTCAGTTCGAAGCAACAGGTGAGTTAGGTGGCAGCTGACGAGCCAGGTAAGTAAAAATACATTGCACGTACTTTGATAGAATTGTCATTGTCACACACTGCACAAGTCCCATCAAAGTGGGGGCGACTGTAGACATTGAATTTTTGCATATGAAACCCGATGATGAGTCTCGTATGGATGCACCACCTTTAGGTCGTAGGAGTCGCGGAAAACGGTTGTCGGAAAGGCAAAGTCAAGAATTGACATGTTTTGTTTAAGTTCGCTCGGAGTTCGCTTGTTGAAAGTTCATTTTTTAAACGTATCTCTTAACCCGAAATCACCCCAAACCATTCTAAAGCCACCTAAGCACCCAAACCCACATCCAAAGCCCATAAAACCAAAATAAATCAAACACCAAGCCCACCCTCCATTAGGCCCACGACCATAACACTAAAATTACCCCTCCTTACACTATTCCAACATGATTTACCCATATACCAAACTTACTTTAACCATTCCACCTCACTTTAACAAAATATTAAATAAATAACACTTCACTCATTCAAACCCATACCTCACCCATACTTCACTCATTCAAACCCATACCTCACCCATACTTCACTCATTCAAACCCATACCTCACTCATTCACACCCACACCTCACTCATTCAAGCCCATACCTCACTCATTCAAACCCATACCTCACTCATTCACACTTACACCTCCACTACACCATTTGCCTATATAAACCATCATTTTCCACCTTGAAACCCCTAACACATACCTAAGGAGATCAAGCACACATCAAGCAAAGACTCAAGCATTTTGAAAGATCAAAACAGCCCTACATCTTCCCTGCACATCACGCCCACACACCCCTCCTCACTGCCCACTGATTCACGCACATTACAGCCCTCAATCAGCCCTCAACCTCACGTAGTTGGCCTCTAATTTCCTCTATAATTCAAGCACACTACAGCCTCTGTCCAGACCTGAAGATTCACGCCATCACAGCCCCCAAACCAGCCCCATTTTCACGCCAAGATAGCCTCCAAACAGACCTGAAACTCACGAACATACTGCCTAAAATTAGCCCCACGAAATTGCACCCAAATCACCTTTATTCCCCCCTCAAACCAGTGCACAAACTGACCTTATCAACCCTCTGAAGGTCACGCCAAACAGCGAACAAAAGTGCGAAACAGTGAGCAGAACATTGAACCAGCGAACCAGTGAAATTGTAGTGGCTTTGCCCTTCCGACGGCCATATAACGCATCTCCAAGGAACGACATAAAAAGGTTAGACCTGAGGGTTTATATTACAGAATTTTCTCACATAAAATAATGATTTAAAAATTTATTTTTGGTATTTTAGCATGAGTAGTTAACTTGGCATGTCGTTTAGGAGTAACTCACATGAAATAATGGCTTAGAAAAATGTATTCTAGGTGTTTAATGTGTTTAATTAGTTTAGTATGTTGTATTAAAATTATTCACATAAAATAATGATTTAGGAAATGTATTTTCACGTGTTTAGTATGAATGTTTAGCTTGGCATGTCGTTTATGATTAATTCACATGAAATAATGACTTAGAATAGTTTTTACCCATGCATGTCTAGTAGACTTGGTTAATATTATACAAATCCGTTCATTACAAGTGACATAAGTAAGGGACTATTCCGAACCCAACGGTTTGAGGTCTTCCCTTGCGAGGGGTGAGTGCGGCCTTAAATCTCATTTTCCCGGTTCACACCGGGTGGCGACTCCATTATTCTCCGGTTTAGTCCCCCGCGGGCTGGACTGTATTTGCGTCGTCCAGTTTCTGTTGTCTACACTTTACCTGCACCATCATTGCCCCAACGCTTCAGATTCTATGGATAAATACAAAACCAAGGGTTTCCCGGCCTTGAGGGTTTCAAGACGGGCACTTTAACCAAGTATTCTCCGATTTTGTCAAAAGCTTCTTGACATTGCCTATCCCACTCCACAGGCTGGTCCTACCTCAATAGCTTAAAGATGGGCTCACATACTAATGTTAGCTTGACAATGATGAGCCTCGTATGGAGGCACTGTCTGAAAAGTTGCGGAAGTTGCGAAAAAATAAATGCCGGAAGGGAGCAAAACCTCCAAAAGTAGTCCCTCATTGGATTCAGACTCACTAGCCAGCCTCTGATTCACTCAGTCAGTTTCTGTTTCAAACCTCAGCCTCGTCCAAAACCCCCCTCTGCAACCCATGAATTCGGCCTCTGCAACCCATTCAGCCCATCCACCCTGCAACCCATGAATCAGCCCATGAACCCCATGCAATCCACATGCTCAAATCCCTTCATCAACACTTTCCAATTTAATTAGATTTTGGGATCTCATCCTTACCAATTTAACAAGATTTTGGGATCCCATCCTCACCAAATTTATAAGATTTTTTCCCAAATTAAATTTCCCAAATTTACATGATTTGTTTCCCTATTTGAATATCCATTCAAATCATTATAAAAAAGGGACCAAATCATCAAAGTGAGGGGTATTTTCTTATTCTAGTGGCGGCAACCCTAGGCTCTCTTCTTCTTCTTCTTCAAGCAATCACCGAAACAACCATCACAAAGGCAACCATCCATCACCGAAACTAGCCACCACCGAAACAGCCACCACCGAAATAGAAACCACTGAAACAGCCACCACTGAAATAGAAAACACTGAAAAAGTCACCACCGAAATAGAAACCAAAATAGAAAAAAACAACCAACCAAAACCGTGAAAACATCCATCTAATTACTGAAAACTAGCAGCCAAAAAACATAAAAAATAATAGCCAAAAAATACCCAAAACAGCAGCAAAAAAATAACCAAAAAACAGCAGCAAAAAAACAACCAAAATAGCTGCCAAAAACAACCAAAACAGCAAGCAGAAATTGTGAAACAGTGAACCAGGAACAGAAAATAGCGAAACCGCAAATAATAAATAGTGAAACAGCAAACAACAAACAACAAACTGTAAACAGTGAAATAGCAAACAGCAAATAGCAAACAGCAAAGCAGAAACAGCGTGAGCAGCAACCAGCAATTCTTTCGGCGACGGCCTAACGCACTTCCGAGAAAGTAACTTAAAAGGTAAGACCTGAGGGCACCATTATCACATTTATTTTTATAGTTCCGGACGCTGCATGCCTGGCTGGACGTATTGCCTAGCTAGATGTGAAATACGTCCAGCCGGGTATGCGAAATCCTACATCAAAGACGGCCAAATTTCTGGTTACATTCTTTTCTTTCTTTGGTATTTTGTTATTTATTTTTTTTTTATCTATTTGGTGTTATCTTTTTTTTTTTTATCTATTTGTTCACTTTTTGTTATTTTATTATTTTGCCTTTATTTTGTTTATGTTTTTCATGTTGATAACTATACGCATATGCATGGTTATATTTTTATGTCCGTTTACATTGCATTGATGATTATGTATGTTATTATCCCTTGCGATATATCGGATGGAAACCTAGACGTAAATTCCGTAGCCGAATCCGAACTTGGGATATAACTCCACGTGCCACTCGGGAAATACTCATACATGCGTGATTAACCCCCCTTTTTTGTTTTGCTATTTATTTATTAACGTTTTTCCTGATTTTGACTGTTTATTATAATTTTCGTTATCGCATCTCGTATTTCTTAATTTAATATGCTTTTGGAACTATGTTATTGTGATTATTAATATTCATGGGTGTGCAAATTTGTGTTTATTTGAATTACTTTGCATGAACTGCATAAGACTTGGCTAAACCATTGTGTGAACCCGTCCATTATACTGGCATAAGTAAGGGACCATTCCGAACCCAACGGTTTGAGGTCTTCCCTTGCGAGGGCTGAGTGCGGCCTTAAATCTTTCCAAGTTCACATTGGGTGGCGACTCCTTTATTCTCCAGTTTAGTCCCCGCGGACTACTCCGTACTCTCTACGGGCTGCGAGCCCAATAGTGTCATGGTCGCCGAACATCATAAGCATAGCAGTAAACCCCGCTTCACTCCTATAGATGGGGACTCCTCTGGGGATAGAGAATCGGCCCCGAAACAATGCCTTATAGTGTCCGTGGCTTTGGCTTTGGTTACCCAAGTATCATATATTTTGCATACCCTTCTTACCCCGATGGCTTCATGTATCGTGAAGTCACTTTCACTCAAGGCGGCAGATCGTTATGTGATGATAACTATCACTCGTTGGCACGTACCCTAGGGTATAAAACAGGCGTACTCACTTGGTCGCTCGAACCTTTGAGTGGGGAGATCCAGTTGTGGGAAATCCTTCACCGATGAGAGCCTTATCCATACCCTTGTAAGCCCATATACGATGTTGGAATTGTCTAAGTATCCCAAGATCATATCAAGCAATGAAAATACAAAGTGAATACATCGAGGAAGTTGCGGAATACTTACATAGATCGGTTGAGAGATGCGGTGAAGAAAAAAATCATTTTCTACCTCCTACATGCTCACGGCAGTGGCTAAAAATTGGTCATCCAAATTCGGCTTTGATCCAAGCTCCAAGCTCCAAGCTCCAAGCTTTGTCAAGGTGATTCCATGCTCATGAAGTGAGTTCCCTATCACCTTTGTATGGCTCCTATGTGTGCTAGCACTCTTGATTTTGCAACAAAATCAACACATTTCTTCTTCCTAGTTCATGGCAGTAAGCAAAACCAGAAGAGAAAAACAGGTCCAAGACCGTGAGAGAGAGAGGGAAAAATTGACTCCAAACCGTAAAAGAAAGAGAGAGAGATGGAAGTGTTGAATTTGGTATTTCATTTTGTGTATCTAATACACAATTTTCAATTTTCAAAAAATCAAATAAATTGATTTACCAATACAAAAGTCAAGCCATAAATGCTTGCCAACTACCACCATCAATCCATCAATCAATCAAATTGTCACATCACTCAAAGTGACATGTGATTTGACGCTTGATGTGACTAATGATTTGATGCTTTATGTGACTTACGTACCGCACTCGAATTCGAAATGCGAATGCGCTCGCAAACAATCCCGGGCTCGGGTTTGCTAATTCCAAATTAACGAATTTTCCGTTGCGACGTAATTAAATGATTATGCCTAGCGAAATCACTATTCACATCGATAACGAATTAATTCTAAATTAACTCGTTCGCCCGAATTAAAATCCAATTTCAATTCCGCGTCGAAATCTAATTTCGTATAATATATCAAATATATTATTTTATCGATTAATTCCAAATTAATCGTTCTCTTTCTTTATATGATATTTTATCCCAGATAAAATATCTCCGTAATTAATCCCAGATTAATTTTCTCTCTCATCTAATTAATCCCAGATTAATTAGAGTGCGAGTCATACATCATCGGTGAATCTTCAGGAAGCGACCCATGAGATCCCCAGATATGTTGGCAGTAAATTCGGTCGTCAGACTATCCGAACACGTAAGTACCTAGTACTACACATGTACAGATTTACAAGACAAGGTTGGCTTCTAGCAAAGCGCCATGCCTACCCAATTCTCCAGAAACATGCTTACAGGAATAAGCGATCTATTTCAGGCGCAGTATACGTAGTATTGTGTATTTCGATCCTATATATGATGTCACGTGCTAGGCCTGGGGCTGGAATTGTGTCTGCCCCATACGAAGCACATATCAGATCTCTGGTAACTAGTCTCTATAATCGGATATACATGACCTAGTCATAATATCCCGATAGCTGCAGCATATAAGAGAACCAGTACCGTATCCTACGTGACCATCATCTCCATATGACTGGAGTGATACTTCCGTCTTGACATCACACCCAACACACTAAGATTCTCAATATACCCAGAAGAGGCGTACACAGAACCTGTTAAAGCCCTGGACGACCAAAACCAAAGTATATTGATTGTCGCAAGTATTAGCGGTGCAAGTCTCAGGTTAAGACCAAATACACCTACCATGATTTCAGACTTCCATAGACACATAGTCATACTACCAATGGAATTCCGATGGGGTCTATCCAGAGCGAAGCTGTTTCCCGTACCATCGGTAAACGCAACCTCCTATTACACTTGCATGAGTATCCTATACCCAAATATATTAGAACTATGCCGTTGTGCCCTCACAAATGTGCAAAAGTGTAATACTAGTCTTGTACGCATTATCGATGTCCAATCTCGATAATACTCTGACTAGGGATATTTAATGATTTATCCTTCGTGGATTGATACTGTCTCATATAATCTCAATCCAGGAACAAATCATAAGGACCTCCTATCATTTATATATCTTGGTGATCTAATCAAAAATGATAAGAGAGCAATCTCCTTTGTCACATAGTTAATTTGTACAACAACACCATGATCTGTACAAATAGTGACGCTATGGGTCATAACTGTCCAACAATCTCCCACTTGGCCTATAGCCAGTCACTCGAGTGTCTAACACCCGAACTATGTACGGTTGGCTCAAACTGCTGAGAAAAGGCTTTCGTCAGCGAATTTGTATGATTATCATCTGATACGATTTATTCGATCATCACATCGCCACGATGTATGATCTGAACGAATCAGATGAATATCGAAGTATGTACCTGGATCATTGATGAGACCATTAATTCTTTAGCCTGCGATGTAGCCTAGCTCAGCTGCTAATAGAACTATATCTAATCTAATTAGATTTATTATCGACCCAAATGGCTTCTATTGTTGCCTCAGCTACAGCAATAACCCGCATTTGTTGTTTATTTGGTAACAATATCTTGCTTGGAAGATTTCCAGCTCACTGTTCCGTTATTCAAACTGTATAGTACCGTTTGTGACTTGTAGTCGTTATTATCGGTTAGGAAACTTGTAGCAGTGAACCCAGTCACTCTAAGTTCTCATTCTCCACAGTTTAAGACAGCATCCTTAGTTTGTCTAGGATACTAAAGGATGTTCTTAACATCAATCCAATGACTATCACTAGGATTGGCGTGTTTATGACTCTATATGCTCAAAGCGTATGAGACACCAGGTCGCGTACATTTTTCAATGTACGAGTTCTCGGAAAGTTTTCTCGAAAGCCAAGCTTTCACCGATTTTAATATGGGAATATCATTTCTAAGAAATGACATATTATCATTATTTTTATAGGACATTATTGTCAGTGCACTCCCACTAACCTCCTTATATACACAAGAATCAATTCGTTTTGAATTAAATCATATATTATTATGATTACATCAAAACGATAATTCTAAGAACCTAATGCTTGCTTCAATCCAAACATGGATCGAATAACCTGCAAACCTTGTTTACTGGTTTTGGTACGACAAAACCGACAGGATGTTGTAAACATCCTCCAAAAGGTTTCCTTTTCAGGAAAGCGATTTTCCTGTTCAGCTGTCATATTTCATAAAGGAAACATGCAACATCAACAAGCATTATCCAAATGGATTCAACAGTGGCAACAGGTAAAAGGTTTCGTTGTAATCAACACAATGTTGATAACGATACCTTTCCGCTACAAGCCTAGCTTAGTATGTTGGTATGTTGCCATCCATGTACGTCTTCCTTGAAGACTTATATAGTACCAGTAGGCACAATGCCTTGCGGTACATCAACTAGTGTCCAAAAATATTTGATGTACATGGAATCCATTTCAGATTCATGGAACTTTGCCATAATAGGGAGTCGATACCTTGTATCACTTCCTCATACATAGTCAGTTGGTATTCCTCAATAAGATTGACATCTTTATGAGGTGAGATCAGAAACCCATACCCCAGGTTATTTTCTGATTCTCTCCGACTTACGTGGTTCTTGTGTATTTGAAGATTATTGGTATAGTTTCATCCTTGATGAACTATTTGTGTTCCATTAGGAATCGGTGCCTGGAATAATATTACTCTGATTTTCATCGAGTTTTACTATCCTCCCACTTACCACTGCATTTAGGTATTCCTCTTAGGAAAACCGCATGGTGAGAAACAATTAAATTGTTCTCTTGTGAGATGTATAAGTACTATACTTTGGTATCCCTAGGATAACCTACAATTGGCACTTATCCAATTTGGGTTTTAGTTTGGTATCATCCAAACATATGCCCAGCATTCCGAAATATTCAGGAATGAGAAACCCGATTTCTTTCCTGTTCATATCTAATATTAAGTCTGTCAAACAGATTTTTATGGAACCTTATTCTAAATAATTTCTTGCACTGTTAATGCGTATCCGTTGAAGGAAATGGTAGCTCAGAGCGACTCATGATTAACCTTATCATGTCCAATAAAATTCGATTACTGCGTTCGGACACACCGTCAAAATGACGTGTTCCGGGAGGAGTCCTCATTGAAAGAATACTATACTCTTTCAAGTATATAAGAAACTTATTGCTTAAGTATTTTCATCATGGTCTAACCGTGACGATATAATACTTTAGCCGATCTATTTGTCTATTTCGTCTCGAAACTATAAGAGTTTCCGATTTGTGTTCTAAAAGAGACACATAACCATAACGTGATGCCACATCTGTATAGGTCACGAAATATTCATATCCACCTCTAGCCTAGATAGACATGGGCCCACTTGCTTCACTATGAACTAGGGCTAACAGATTGGTGGCATTTACACTTTTACCAAGTAAAGGTGTTTTAGGCACTTTGCCCAATAAACTAGATTCGTAGACTTTATTTGAATGGAATCAAATTTGTCCTAGTATCCACTCTTCAAAAGTGTGGATATACGAGTCTTGTTAATTGTGTCCCAGACAACAATGCCACAAATAAATATCTTATGATCAAATCAGTTTGAGCTATTTGTTTGTCATGTTATATGTTTGAGATTTATTTATATTCAAAATATAAATTCTGTTATCCACATCTAATGTGTTTATCTCAATATCATCTTTATATAATAAAACACTTTAGTGTTCTAGAATATAAAGGTATACCCGCAACGTGCTAAACCCCGATATAAAGATAATGTTTCTAGTCAAACTAGTTACATTTTAACAATTTCCTAATTTAAGTACACACCCGAAGGGTAGTCCCTAAATTCAGGTATCTCTGGTCAAAACAGCGACTTTCGTCCCGTTTCCGATTCGCAGATAAATCTCGATCTGAAGTCAGTATCCTGCTCATAGCAGATTCTGCACACCAGTACATATTTATGTATCACACTAAGTATCTAAAATCCAATTTCAATACTAGTAGTGAACATGTTTATGACAAACATATTTGAAGTCAGAGCCTTGCCCCGTCTTCAGTTCCTTCATGTCTGCTTTTTCCAAATGGCAGTCACGCTTTCGCG
Organism: Zanthoxylum bungeanum; assembly: GCA_019454045.1. NCBI lineage: Eukaryota > Viridiplantae > Streptophyta > Magnoliopsida > Sapindales > Rutaceae > Zanthoxylum > Zanthoxylum bungeanum. Next base: position 34,847 of record SKCR01003136.1, read on the forward strand.
ATCCCGTTTGCCACATCTGTATAGGCAGACATTTTGGGATATGTCCATTATCTTCCTAGAAGATTATAATGATTTTGCCTTTGCCATTTTTCAACATTTCAGAAGCCTTTGGCCAAGCCTCGGGTTTCTAGAATATCAATGTAAAGTGCGCCTTGCGATACTTGCCTTATTGCAAACTTTGGCTTTATCTCATTGAGAATAGCCATTAACTATCCAAGAGTTTATTATTGCAATTTATAACTTATAAAATCTAAGAATAGATCTATGAAGATCCCTCAATTTCATTATCATACTATAAGGATCTAATCCTTAGTTCTGATTAAGAAATTAAGGAGTCTATTTGGCAAGCTTAATGGATTAAGCACTAAAGTTATCATCACATGAATCTTCCAAAGATCATGCTCTACTATTTGCTTAACTCCGGGCTTAGGCTTAATATGTTATTTTATCAAATAAAGTAACTTATCAGTTTCCGGGACCATCCTGAAATTTTATTCCCAATTTGAAAAATTAAACCATTTAAATACATTTTCCATAGGATTATGTTTTAAATGCCAATTTTTCAATTTTATCTTGATTCTAATAGTCCAACTATTTAATCAACGATTTAGGTACTATTTATTATAATGATTGTTATAGTCCAACTATTTAATCAACTATAATTTAATAGATTGAATACAGTCCAACTGTTTTATTTAAAACAACAATTTAAATATTAGTCCAACTAACATTTATTTATTTGACGAATGATATTTGAATTGAGCGCGTATGGCAAGTAATTAAACGAATATTGTAAATTTAATTCTTGCCTCCCACTATTTTTTTCGGCAAGCCTCTAACCCTCTGTCGAGTACTCGGGAAACTGTGTTTCCTAGTGGGCTAGGATCCCGTTAAATGTCACACAATCTTGACTTTGGCCAACAAATTGTATGATAATTAACTAGGTAGATCTCTAAGATCAATTGGATCCGATCTAATTCCTAGATCCAGTAGGGGGACATCCAAGTCCGAAACATATATCTTATATATGCCAATATATCCAATATATTGCCTAACCTTTTTCCTCTGAATCAACTAAGCCTTGGCTTTGGCACAACAAACTTAGTGATCTCAGTCAAGCGTGACCCATTGACCATGGAAAGCTTCGTAATCAATGTCGATGGACAAGAAGTGGTATTGACTTTGGCCAACAAACCACAACTTGGACAAGACACCGATATGGAACAAAGCTCTCGTGATTCAAACACATCTTCGACGGATAAAGGCCTTGACTTTGGCCAAAAAACCAATGCCAGTCTTGGATCTTGAGTAAGAATCACTCAATGGAAGGAAAAACACTTAATATTTTATGAGGTTTTTTTTTTTTTTGCGTGCAAATTGGCAACCAATTTATTATCTCTGTTAAAGTCTCATCATCATACACCCTTAAACATGCATTCTAAACACATAATAAAGCGCGTATAAATAAATAATAATGATATACGGATGGATACTTAACACATTGTTCCTAGAATAAATCTCTCCATTTCCTCTCTCCCGCTAGCACAAATATTTACTTCTACCCGTTACACTACACTTCTAAAGAAACCTCATTTACATTGAGGGGAATATGTGAGAAGAGAATACAAAGAGTAAGGAGGTAATAAGGCTGGACACGCAGGTCCAATTAATAAATTCCAAATTTATTACAACAATTTCTAAAATTGCCCCACCCATCTAATATCCATCCGATATACATTATTCATGCATTGCAACCATGTATTCACACAAGCATGTTATCAATCAATCTAATCAAATTAATTAATCTGATAATTAATGACCATCCAATGTTCAAACAACGATTTGATTTTGCGCGAGTCAAACTCGTTTTGCGAATAAGTACTCAAAGTATGAATTCTCGAATTAAATTAAACTACATAATTAAATCCAATTCAATTTGTATTTAATACTAATTCGCTATTTAATTTCAAATTAAATACTACACTTTATTAATAAACCTTTTACGACTTAAATTCCAAATTTAATCGTTACGGGTCTCAAAGCCCGATTAACGTCCAACGTCAATTTAATTAAAGTCCAATGGGCTTTTAATTAATTTCTTTAAGGCATGGACTTTTGGTCAACTTGGGTCAAACCGAATAACCAAAGCCCAATCAAGGAGTAACCCCATAAGCCTAGAAAGCAATTTAGGCCCAATTAAATAATTAAAGGTCCATTAGTCGCATTTGGACTTTATGGAAACGGTTTTGGGCCCAATTGGATCCAACCAATTTATCCTAAACCCATCTTGGTACAACCAAGCCCAATTAGCCCATTTACAACTTTTAAGCCCAATTTCCAAAATTAGCCCAATATAATTAAATTACAAAAACCCAATTTCACAATTTAATTACATAAAGTGTATTACATAATTAATCACCAAATTAACATTTCTAAAACATAAATTTACACAATTAATCATGCTTATCACCATTAAATCATGTCCAACACAATTTATCAAAAAATCAAACCCAAATCATGCTTCATTAGTCTCGGCTCTTTGGGGATTTCAAAATCGATTCGGTTTCAATCAAATTAAATCCACAATAAATATTTCCCGAATGATTCCAACTCATCCAATAATCAAAAATAAAAAATCCAAGACATTAGGGCTAGTGTAGGATTCGGCCAAGCCATCCAAAAGGGGAAAAAATGATCCAATCACAATTTCATCAAATTGATCCAATCAATCCTCAATTAAACTACATTTAAGCATACTCAATCATCCAATTTCATAAAATCATGCTCAAATACAATTTACCCAATTTTAACCCTAATATATTTTCATGCTCAACCTTGCTCATAGATACCATAGTTGGAATTGTCTAAGCATCCCAAGATCATATCAAGCAATGAAAATACAAAGTGAATACATCGAGGAAGTTTCGAAATACTTACATCGATCGGTTGAGAGATGCGGTGAAGAACAAAATCATTTTCTACCTCCTACATGCTCACGGCAGTGGCTGAAAATTGGTCCTCCAAATTCGGCTTTGATCCAAGCTCCAAGCTCCAAGCTTTGTCAAGGTGATTCCATGCTCATGAAGTGAGTTACCTATCACCTTTGTATGGCTCCTATGTGTGCTAACACTCTTGATTTTGTAACAAAATCAACACATTTCTTCTTCCTAGTTCACGGCAGTAAGCAAAACCAGAAGAGAAAAACAGGTCCAAGACCGTGAGAGAGGGAGGGAAAATTGGCTCAAACCGTAAAAGTAAAAGAAAGAGAGAGAGATGGAATTGTTGAATTTGGTATTTCATTTTGTGTATCTAATACATAATTTTCAATTTTAAAAAAATCAAATAAATTGATTTACCAAATAAAAGTCAAGCCAATAAATGCTTGCCAACTACCACCATCAATCCATCAATCAATCAAATTGTCACATCACTCAAAGTGACATGTGATTTGACGCTTGATGTTACTAATGATTTGACGCTTGATGTGACTTGCGTGCCGCACTCCAATTCGAAATGCGAATGCGCTCGCAAACAATCCCGGGCTCGGGTTCGCTAATTCCAAATTAACGAATTTTCCGTTGCGACGTAATTAACTGATTATGCCTAGCGAAATCACTATTCACATCGATAACGAATTAATTCTAAATTAACTCGTTCGCCCGAATTAAAATCCAATTTCAATTCCGCGTCGAAATCAATTTCGTTTAATATATCAAATATATTATTTATCGATTAATTCCAAATTAATCGTTTTCTCTCTCTTTATATATTTTATCCCAGATAAAATATCTCCGTAATTAATCCCAGATTAATTTTCTCTCTCATCTAATTAATCCCAGATTAATTAAAGTGCGAGTCATACGTCATCGGTGAATCTTCGGGAAGCGACCCATGAGATCCCCGGATATGTTGGCAGTAAATTCGGTCGTCGGACTATCCGAACACGTATGTACCTAGTACTACACATGTACCGATTTACAAGACAAGGTTGGCTTCTAGCAAAGCGCCATGCCTACCCAATTCTCCAGAAACGTGCTTACAAGAATAAACGATCTATATTAGGCGTAGTATACGTAGTATTGTGTATTTCGATCCATATCTGATGTCACGTGCTAGGCCTGAGGCTGGAATTGTGTCTGCCCCGTACGAAGCACATATCGGATCTCTGGTAACTAGTCTCTATAATCGGATATACATGACCTAGTCATAATATCCCGATAGCTGCAGCATATAAGAGAACCAATACCGTATCCTACGTGACCATCATCTCCATATGACTGGAGTGATACTTCCGTCTTGACATCACACCCAACACACTACGATTCTCAATATACCCAGAAGGCGTACACAGAACCTGTTAAAGCCCTAGACGACCAAAACCAAAGCATATTGATTGTCGCAAGTATTAGCGGTGCAAGTCTCAGGTTAAGACCAAATACACCTACCCTGATTCGGACTTCCATAGACACATAGTCATACTACCAATGGAATTCCGAGGGGGTATATCCAGAGCGAAGCTGTTTCCCGTACCATCGGTAAACACAACCTCCTATTACACTTGCATGAGTATCCTATACCCAAATATATGAGAACTATGCCGTTGTGCCCTCACAAATGCGCACAAGTGTAATACTAGTCTTTTACGCATTATCGATGTCTAATCTCGATAATACTCTGACTAGGGATATTTAATGATTTATCGTTCGTGGATTGATACTGTCTCATATCATCTCAATACAGGAACAAATTATAAGGGCCTCCTATCATTTATATATCTTAGTGATCTAATCACAAATGATAAGAGAGCAATCTCCTTTGTCACATAGTTAATTTGTACAACAACACCATGATCTGTACAAATAGTGACGCTATGGGTCATAACTGTCCAACATACGAACCATAGTTATGTGTCCTATAGAAACTACCCCTCATGCTTGTGGTTGGGCCCATTATCATTTGGATCTATTTGGACTTCTCTTCATAGGATACGAACTTGTGGGCCACTTAAATTGGGACAAGTTTGTATCTTATGATGATTGGGCCAAAATTTTTCAAAGTGACGATGGGCCATCTTGTGTTTGGGCCCCCTATCATTTGAAGTAATTTAGCCACCTTATCGTAAAAGTGTAAACCTGTTGGGCCTTTTTAACTGGGACAAGTTTACACCTGACGATAATCTGATTTAACACTTTAAAATGATAACGGGCCAACTTGTATGAAAACCTTGATAGGCTTAGAAGGTCCAAACATGATCCGAATATGCCAGATGCATGAGTCCGATATCCGCACTGGCTTTCATCCAGGAAGGGTACGCCTTGTTATGGAATATTTGTATACTTTTGGATATCTCCAAGTCCATCCCAGCCACAACCATGATTATCAAGGGCCCAATTCGTCATTTCTAGACAATGACACGATCCCCATAATAGGCTTAGTCAATCTTGCAAATGAGAGGTCTTTGTCTTCTACTGATGAAAAGGGAATGAGGTAGCCAAGGTTCACCCCTGTAGCATAGAAGAGATCAATTTTGTGTACCCCACATTGGTGTATGAAATGAGCTATACCTAGGACAGAAATGGACTTACCACGGGTGTGGGAGGAATAAGGTCGGAAGGGTATATGCTGTTTTGATAACCACATGCATCTCATACATAAACGCATCATGCTAACCTATTGTCTTTAAAGCCATCATAGATATCCATTGGGTTAGAGAAGAAGGGAGACTTGTCAAGAAGAGGTTAGCAAGTATGGACGCGTCAGACAATGAAGGATCCCGCATGGATCAATTGGAGTCCAACATCACTAAAATTACCGAGCAACTACAAGCTTTGACCAATGCTATGGCCAATCTGACAGTACCCCGCATAGTGGGAATAGAAAATAATGAGGATGGAAGGCGTGAGGAGCCCTCGAATAGGGTTAGCGAAGAAATCCATGTTTTTGATGATGACATGGCTGAGTATGCAGTGAGAAGGATAGCCGGGTCTCAGGCAGAATTACAGAAACTCAAAGAACAAGTAGAGTCAGTTACCCGCAAGATGAAGGGAAAACATGAAGATCTATTAGACTGTGATGCAATGACTTTCAAAGAACAGCTGCATCCGTAGTTTAAAATGCCTGACATGGCCAAATTCAACGGAAACGGAGATCCTAGGGTCCATCTCCGACAGTATGTTTCAGTGATGATTTCAATGGGTTTATCGAAGTGCCAGGTGCAGAAGATGTTTGGGATGTCACTGGAAGGGACGCCTGTAGTATGGTATCATGTGACCGGTGTAATCATACGCGTATAACGCAAGTTCACGAATTTTCAAGTAGTATTAGAAGTATCGATCCCACGAGGACTTAATACCTAAGCTATTAATTTATGAAGCCAAATTTTTACGAGTATCTAATGGATTGATTGTTTGATTGGATGGTGACTTTAAATTTAAAACAAGTAAATAAAATTATGCGAAAGTAAATTGATGAAAATTCAATATTATTAAACTATCAATGGTTGTTAATCTTTCCAATATCTTTTAAAGATGAAGTGGTTATTTCATGTTTGTGTAATATATTGGTTTACTAACCTGGAACACGAAATTATACAAAAGCCTCTATCGATGGTCAGATGCAAATACCCAGAATAACCCAATTAATCATATGTCTATGTCAACCAAGTTACCTGAATTCATTAAGAATAAGTTCCAATTGTGGTTACCCCCGTCCGACAGGTATATGTCTATCATGTAAGGAAATCTATTAAAGGGTTATCTATCCTCAAGGAAGATCATAGACTATTAAGTCTAAGGCTGAAACCTAAAATTCCTTTGTCAAGTTTATTTTCAGTTTACCAGATCAATCTTATTAATGGCCAGTTAACAATAAGTATTAAGCTTAAAACTTAATAAATAAACCTTTATATTACCCAAATTATAAAATAACCCCTTATAAACCGGTGATATTGGAATTCATCACAACCCCAGATAACATGCTTAGTTACTATACATATCTAAGACTAGTAAAAACTTAAATAAAATAAAAGACATAAAGTAAATGCTGGAAGTAAAAGCTGGAAAGTAAATGCTGAAAAGTAAATGCTGGAAATTTAAAAATGTAAAAAAGTACAATAAAAGAAAATGATGGGGTTAGATGATCCACTTTTATTACTTCTATTTAGATATCTCCCTTATTATAATATATTAATTTTGCGTGATAATTACCAACTGACCATATAGGCGATATCCTGATTAAGTCAAATTTATGATATTACCAACCGACCATACATGCGATATCCAGTTTAGTCAAGTTAAAACCAATTTCATGAAGTCCAACCGACCATAAAGGCAGTATCTTCATAAAGTCAGGTTTTAAATAATTTTTATTTTATTATTAGGGAGATTAATCTAAATATTAGTAATAAAAGCTTTACCTTTCACCCCAGCAGTGGCGAGTTACCTCCTCATTGCTGAAAAGTAAATACTGAAAAGTAAAGAAAGGAAAGTACTATTGCGTAAAAGTAAATAAAATTAAATGTTGAAAGTTGTAAATAAACAAACAAGATACAATCTTCTTAGTGTTCTTAAGGAATTCCTTAGAAGAAAGTATGAATTACAAATGAAATTTCGACCTCTATTTATAGACAAATTTTGGCTTCGCGCGTCGCGACGCGCCGTTGATTTTAGACGCGTGGCAAACGGCTCCTGGGATGGTGACACATGGCATCGGCTGAATGATTAACTCAATTATTTACTTGACATCGCGACGGGTAAGGGTTTGCGCGTCGCGATGCTGACATCAGCATGACATCATCATTGACGTGTCTCAATGATGAGTGTCGGCAGCATGTGATGGTGATACGTGTCTGTGGCACATTAGCAAATTTCCTGTGATGTTGACACGTGGCAGGCGCACTTTAGCAGATTCAGCGCACATTAGCAGATGGCGTATTTTAGCACGACACATTTTAGAAAAACGGTACATTTTAGCAGGAAATTTATATTTTTGCCCTTTTGTCAATTTTCCATTATTTTGGCCCCAAATTGCCTACAGAGAGTCCTGTTATTTTATTTATCTACAAAATTACACAAAACACATCAAAATATTCACAGAACTCAAGAAACTATGCGAAATATTAAGTTAAAAGAGTGGGAAATAGTGATCTATTTACCACTTATCACACCCCTAAACCTAATATTTTGCTAGTCCTTGAGCAAAACAACATAACATAAACATTGACCGGTGCGTAATCACACGCGTATAACGCAAGCTCACGTATCGTTCAAGTAGTATAAAAAGTATCGATCACATGAGGACTTAAAACCTTTTGTTATCAATTTATGAAGTTAAATGTTTACAAGTATCTAATGGATTGATTGTTTGATTGGGTGGTGACTTTAAAATTAAAACAAGTAAATAAAATTGCTTGAAAGTGGATTTAAGAAAATTCAAATTTGTAAAACTATCCAGGGTTGTGAATCCTTCCAATATCTTTTTAAAAGATGAAGTGGTTATTTTACATTTGTGTAATATATTGGTTTATTAACCTGGAACACGAAATTATGTAAAAGCCTCTTCCGATGGTCAAATACAAATACCCAGTATAACCCAATTAATCATATTCCTATGTTAACCAAGTTATCTGAATTTATTAAGATTAAGTTCCAATTATGGCTACCCCCGCCCGACATGTATATTCATATCCTGTAAGGAAATCTATTAAAGGGTTATCTATCCTCAAGGAAGATCGTGGGCTATTAAGTCTAAGGTCTTAATCTAAAATCCCTTTTCCAAGTTCATTTTAAGTTTACCAGTTCAATTTTTATTATGGCCAGTTAATAAAAAGCATTAGGATTAAGGCTCAATAAATAAACCTTTATATTACCCAAACTGTAATTTAACCCCTTATGAATCGGTGATATTGGATTTCATCACAACCCCAGATGACTGGCTTAGTTACGACACATATTTATGGGTAGTAAAAAGTTAAATAAAATAAAAGACATAAAGTAAAATACTGAAAATTAAATGCTGAAAAGTAAATGCTGAAAGTAAATTACTGAAAAGTAAATGCTGAAAGTTAATTGCTGAAAAGTAAATTGCTGAAAAATAAATGCTAAAAGTAAATTGCTGAAAAGTAAATAAAGTAAAAGTACAATAAAAGAAAATGCTGAGGTAAAAGAATCCACTTTTATTACTTCTATTTTAGATATCTCCCTTAATATAATATATTAACTTTGCATGATAATTACCAACCAGCCATATAGGCGGTATCCAGATTAAGTCAAATTAATAATTAATTACCAACCGACCAATCAGGCGGTATCCAGTTTAGTCAGGTTAAAACCAATTTAAATAATTACCAACCGACCAATATGGCGGTATCCTCATTAAGTCAGGTTTTAACTAATTTATATATTATAATTAAGGAGATTAATCTAAATATTAGTAATAAAAGTTTTACCTTTTACCCCAGCAAAGGGGAGTTACCTCCTCATTACTGAAAAGTAAAAACTGAAAATTAAAGAAAGAAAAGTACTGTGCGTAAAAGTAAATTACGGAAAGTAAAAACTGAAAAGTAAAGAAAAGAAAGTGCGAAAGCGGAAATTAATTACTGAAAGCTGTAAATAAACAAACAAGATACAATCTTCTTAGTATTTTTAAGGAATTCCTTAGAAGAAAGTATGAATTTACAAATAAAATGGCTTGGTATTTATAGTAAAATTTTGCCTCCATCAAATCATCCACCAAATCCATTATTAATTGCTCCACTAATTACTCCACCAAATCCATTATAATTGCTCCACTAATTGCTTATCATGTTTGGTGGTGATTTGATAATTTTTATTATTTATTTATTATTTATTTTTTGCTTTGAAAATGATTGAAAATGACTTTAATAATTACACACAACACATGTCTGGATGGTTCATCAATTTCGGGCATGAAATCTTCAGAATTTGAAATTATTTTGTCTTTAAAAGTTTTGATATTTGAGTCTTCTTTAATCTGGAACTTGAATAGCTCAATCTGATATGGGAGTAAAAAGCTATGCCTAAAATACGACAAATGCGCAAAATTGGAATTTCCAAAACTGCACTTCGTTAAAACGCCCTTTCAAGTTTCCAATCTCCAAAATTATATGTCAAGTCCAATTTTGCCCTTATTTGACCCACATTTCATCCTAAATGATTTCATTGTGTCCCAATATTATTTTATCTGTAAAATAAACTAAAACACATCAAAACGTTCATCAAACCCGAGAAACTAAACAAAATATTAAGTAAAAGGGGCAGTAAATATTGATATATTTTCCGCTCATCACACCCCCAAACCTAACATTTTGCTTGTCCTTGAGCAAAACAATAAAATAAAATACAAGAAATAATTAAAAGTAAACTAAGCTACTTTCGTAGGGATCACGGTTGCATTTAGCATATGCAACAAGCCTTTAAACCCCTAGGTGTCCCTAGTGGACGAGTTATAGTCTCATGAGGGCTTACAGCAACGATACCCATAAACGTTTTACAAAAGTAAAAAATATAATAAAACTAATGCACACAAAAGCAAAAAGACAAGAGAAAAGAGAATAAAGAAGTTAGTGACTAATTAGGTGAAACTTCTACTCCAAGTTACTAGTTGTTTTATTTCTTTCTAAATTACTGAATAAGTAAATTCTCCGATTATATTTACCATTCTCCATATGCACAGCCGACAAAATATTAATCAACTCATTTTTGTCCACAACAGTCACAAGTGCAGTTGATAAGAGAGTAATATTTTTGTCCTGAAATTTTATCAGAATTCACACCTTTTTGCAGCAATGGAATAATTTTCTGATTTCTGATTTTTTTCTTTGATTTTTGATTTTTTTATTTATATACAATATCTTCCATCTATGTAGCGAGTGTTGGGTCGGTGGCTCCCAAACCAGTTGGTTTTAGGGCACCAGGTTGTAAGACACCCCTACAGACTTAATTACTCAGACTTCAGATATATATATTTTTGCAACATCCTTGATCCATGTAGCGAGCTTTGGGCCAGTGACTCCTAAACCAGTTGGCTTTAGGGCACTAGGTGTTAAAACACCCTTACAGACTTAATAACTCGGACCTCAGACGTTTTTTTTTTTTTTTTTTACTCCATCACTTTTTGAGATGTTTTCTCCAATTAAACTCGGGCACTAAATATTACAAACTTTTCAATTACAACTCATGTCCGTATGTTACCATGCATGTTGATAATACCTGCCAACTGAGCATATGAAGATCCATTTTAGTCAGTATTATGGAGAATTCACAAATTAAAATAATTCAAAAGGAAATAAAAAAAATTAACTTGTTCCGAAATAGGTTTTAGACACGTCTCAGGAGTGGAAACTCCTTACTCAGCTATCTCTTATCAATTTCACCTTTTTAGTCAAAATAAAAAACACAAAAACGCAAAAATTTTTGTAATTTTTGAAAATTTTTCATTTTTTTGTATTTTTCGAAATATTTTGGACTAAAAATAAAAACAACACACCACTTAAAACAAGATACTGATCAACTAATTCCTCCCCCAAACCTAAATGAGACATTGTCCACAATGTCTTAAACAGTAGAAGAAGAGTTTAGAAGATAGTACCTGGTTAGCTGGAATTCTACACGAAAAGTTAAAGGTTAAGATCCAGATTAATCCGACTCCTCTTACCACGATCGTCCTCGGACCAATTTATCTTTGAAATGATAGGGTCAATTTGTGGTTCATAGGCTAAGATTTGGTCAAATAGATCCGGAGCAGTTCTGGCAGTAAAGAGGAGTTCTTTCATAGGTTTTGTCACGAACCCATTTCTCCGGGCATCATCAAGAAACACACAAAGAAAATCATAAAATCCTTCAACGTTGTACAGTCCAAGCGGTTTCTGGTGTATGTTCAAGTTTGCCCAAGATAATACTGTAAAAGTTTCCTCCAATATACCCAAGCCACCTGGCAAAGCAATAAAAGCATCAGCACAGTTAATCCTTTCTACCAGTCGTTCAGAAATACCTGGCACAATTAGCTCTTCTCCGTTTGGTGGTCCAATAAGATTTGCCTCCGCCAAGGGTTTTGGGATGATTCCCAAAACGTGACTGCCTCCCTTATATATACCTTTTGAAACGATCCTCATAAGTCCAAGATTGCCTTCGCCATATACTAAGTGCATATTCCTTGCAGCTAAGACTCGACCCAATTCATGTGATGCCTCTACGTATTATGGCTTAACACCAACACTAGTACCGTAAAACACACAGATGTTTTCAACTCTTCTTTTTGAAGTGGCTTCTATGTTTTACTATGGATGTCTTCAAAAGTGCCATGATGAGTTAAATTTATAATACCTGAAAAGGGTGAGTAAAATAATAGCACTAGTACCTGCCAAATGACAATTATTAGTTAAACAGTAAAATAAATCATGATAGTCAAAAAGGTATGGATCCTGTCGGAGAAAATAAAAGAAAACAACAAAACAAATTACAATTATTAGGAAAAGACAAACATATATAATATGTACAAGAAAAGTAGCGGCTTGATTGACGTCTATGCGTCAGGGACAAGCTTCCCATCCAATTTTCTTATAAATTGGCAAACATGGTCTTTTTGAGTCAGATTCCCAAGACTTGACTGTTGTCTTTCTTTTTGGAATTGTGTATGTAATTTGCGAATGACTATATGAACATATCCACTGGGATGCGTCTCAAGAGTCGAAGATATATTATCTACAGACTCCTTACTCAAGCCATCCCTAATGAATTTAATTTTGTCTTCGCGATTATCAAACATTATTCCTAAAGAACGACAACGAGTATTGCAATTCCAGCGTGCACATTTGTAACAAACACCCATTTCCTTAGCTCTACGTTTCTTTGCATATGTGCTTCTTCCAAATCCAGGTAAATAAGAATTACAGGAATCAGAATACTCACCTGCTAATCGAACCCGTGCTTCGATTACCCAACGAATGTCATTAGGAATATAATGGATCATCAGTAGTCTCATCCGTTCCAAGCAAGCTTTGTAGACTTTCATTAGAGAGTTTTGAGGGAGAGAAGGAAATTGCTTGTGAAGATTTTTGAGAATTTCTTTCATTTTGAAATGTCTTAATCTGCAAAAACTAAACACACAAAATTAAATCACACTAAATCACAATATATACACAAATTGCATGGGTTGCCTCCCTGCCAGCGCTGAGTTTAACGTCGTCAGCTAGACGTGACTTCTCGAACGTTAGGCTTGATCTGAAAGTGTGACACTTTCTTTTTGTCGCTCAAATGATTCTCCCAGTAGTGCTTGACACGCTAACTGTTAACCTTGAATGTGTTGTTGGTGTTGGGATTCGGTAACTCAACAGCTCCATTTGGTAAAACTTGAGTGATCACAAATGGACCTGACCACCTTAATTTTAACTTTCCAAGGAAAAGTTTCAACCTTGAATTGTATAACAACACCCGTTGCCTTGGTTGCAATTGTCTGTGCACTATTTTTCGGTCATGCCATTTCTTAGTCTTTTCTTTGTACAATCTAGCATTCTCATAAGCCCGTAGGTGAAATTCCTCCAATTCGTTGAGTTGGTGAAGTCTTTTCTCTCCTGCAGCTTATGGATTAAGATTCAACTTCTTCAGTGCCCAGTACGCCTTGTGTTCAAGCTCAACTGGCAGATGGCATGCTTTCCCAAACACCATACGATATGGGGACATACCAATAGGTGTCTTGTAAGCTGTTCGATAGGCCCATAATGCGTCATCCAATTTTGTTGACCAGTCCCTCATTGTTGATCCAACGGTTCTCTCTAAGATTCTTTTTATTTCTCTGTTTGAAACTTCAACCTGTCCATTTGATTGTGGATGATAAGCAGTGGCAACCTTGTGAGTAACTCCGTATTTTGATAGGAGTGCATCAAAGTATCTGTTGCAGAAATGTGATCCACCATCACTAATAATTGCCCGAGGTGTTTCGAACCGAGTGAAAATATTATTTTTCAGGAATTTGATCACCATTTTTGAATCATTGGATGGCAGTGCAATTGCTTCGACCCATTTGGAGACGTAGTCTACAGAAAACAGGATGTACAGGTTTTCGAATGATGGAACAAAGGATCCCATGAAATCTATACCCCACACATCGAATATCTCCACTTCCAGAATGTTTTGCATTGGTCCTTCATTTCTCCTCGAAATATTTCGTTTCTCTCTGGAACCTGTCACATTGAAGAGCAAAAAGATAAGCATCTTTAAAAAGAGTGGGCCAGAACAAACCTGATTGTAGGACTTTGGCTACAGTTTTATTTCCGCTGAAGTGTCCGCCATATGGTGATGAATGACAGTGCTGCAAAACACCATTGACTTCCTCATGTGGAACACACCGTCTTAGTAGTTGATCAGCACAGTGTTTGAATAGGTACGGCTCATCCCAGACATAATGCTTGACTTCTTTGAAGAACTTCTTTCGTTGCTGAGTTGTCCATTCCAACGACCATTTTCCTAATACAATGAAATTGACATAGTCAGCATACCAAGGGGCATCTTGCTGTTTCATGGCAAATAGCTGTTCATTTGGAAAATTTTCTTTGATTATCAGTTCTTTGCCAGCTGTTTCTCCATTCTTGAGTCTCAATAAATGATCTGCCACCTGGTTTTCTGTCCATTTCCTGTCTCTGGTCTCCACGTCAAATTCTTGTAGAAGAAGTATCCAACGGATCAATCTGGGTTTGGCATCTCTCTTCGTGATCAAGTATTTGATTGCCGAATGATCTGTGTAGACCACCACTTTGGGACCCAGCAGATAGAAGCGGAATTTGTCAAAGGTGTACACAACTGCGAGCAACTCATTTTCAGTGGTGGTGTAGTTGAGTAGAGCTTCATTCAAAGTTCTGCTGGAGTATTAAATGGTGTGGAAAATCTTTTGCTTTGTGTTGTCCCAAAACTACACCTACAGCAAAATCACTAGCATCACACATCACTTCAAATGGAAGGGTCCAGTCTGGTGCTATAATGATGGAGGTAGAAATCAACTTTTGTTTTAAGATCCCAAAAGCTTCATGGCATTCTTTGGTGAAGTTGAAAGGCATATCCTTCTCCAGAAGATTGCACAGAGGTTTAGCAATATTGGAAAAGTCTTTGATAAATCTCCTGTAAAAACCTGCATGTCCGAGAAAGCTCTGAATCCATTTGACAGATGTCGGTGGAGGTAGTTTTTCAATTATTTCAATCTTTCCTTTGTCTAACTCGATTCCATTTTGTGAGATCCGGTGTCCAAGAACAATGCCTTCCTGTACCATGAAATGGCATTTCTCCGAATTGAGTACCAGGTTGTATCTTCGCACCTTTGTAACACCTGTTCCAAATTTTGCAAGCAGTGGTCAAAAGAATCTCTTAACACAGAAAAGACATCCATAAAAACCTACATACTCTGCTCTAACATGTCTAAGAAGATGGCCATCATGCAACGCTGAAATGTAGCGGGGGCATTACTGTATGAAACAGAACTTGACCACGCTGTTCCAGGCTCGCGGCCTAGTCAGGAGTACGGAGTAGCCCACGTGGGAACTAAACCGGAGAAAAAACATGGAGTCGCCACCCAGTGTGAACTGGGAAAATGATTTAAGGCCACACTCACCCCTCGTAAGGGAAGACCTCAAACCGTTTTGTTCAGAATGGTCTCTTACTTATGCCACTTGTAATGAATGGATTTGTGCAATAATCTAACCAAGTCTACACAACAATAACCTACATCTAAGTTCGCATATAACCTATATCTAAGTTTGCATGCATAAAAGTAAGTCGACATAACGACAAGCACACAATTTCATGAACATATTAAATAAACCAATGCAGAAAGATAAATAAACAATAACGGTAAAAGCATAAATATTAAAAAGTGCTAGCTAAGCATGTGATGGGGAAAGGAATAACTAAGGAAACAAACATGCAAAACATAAGGAAGGAATTTGTCCAGTGCGTGCGCATTCATGTAGCATTCGTAAACACGTTCGAACGATAAACAGAATGCACGCGTTCGAGTAGCGTTTGATAACTCGTTCGAACGGTAAACAGAATGCACGTGTTCGAGCAACATTTGATAACGCATTCGAACGAGCCGAGACAGAATGTATACGTTCATGTAGCGTTTGATAACGCGTTCGAATAGAATCATAAAAAAAACGATACCTCTAATCACATAAACACCTAAATCATGCATAAAAAAGAACATACTAAACAACTAAATCATGCATTAAGGAAAATAACATACTAAATGGTTAAATCAAGAATAAACATGAGATTGGATGAAACGAAATATGTGTCTCTCAAGAGGTACGTAGAGTTGTTTCCCAAGTACAGACCGCATTACCGTCCATTCAGATTCGGCTACGGAATTTACGTCTGGGTTTCCATCCGATATACCACAAGAGATAACACATATTTCATTCATCCCATGGCCCCAACATTCATGAATTCACAATACACATGCGAAGAAATAATAACAAAAGAACGGGAATAAATAAAAAGGTACCCTCAGGTCTAACCGCTTAAGTCGTCTCTTCGAAGTGCGTTATGCGACCGTCGGAAGGGTTAATGCTCCGCAACTCCTCTGGTTCACTGGTTCATTGTTTTCCTTCGTCGCCTCACTGTTTTGGGCTACTGTTTCCTCTGTTTTGGGCTGCTATTTCTGGTTACTGTTCTCACGGTAATTGTGGACTATTTTTTGCGGTTTTTAGGTGTGTTGGGGGTGCGGTTATTTGCTGTTTTGGTGTTGTTTTTGGCGTGGATTGGGACTGCTGTATAGGGCTATTTATGCGGGAATTAAAGCTGCTGTATAGGACTATTTCTGCTGTAGTTTAAGGTAATTTGGAGTGCAGTTTTGTGCGGTGGATGAGGGCTGTTTCAGGCTGTGATTTGCGGCAGTGTGAGGGCTATTTTCGGGGGTTGCTGGGGTAATTTTTAGAGGCAGTTTCGGTGATGGAGGGGGTGTTTCTGGGCTGTGATTTTTGGTGATGCAGGGACTATTTTCCTATGCATTGGGCGTGAATGAGCCAGGGTCTGAAGGGTTGGTTCAGGCTTCTTTTTATAGGCAAGGGTTGAGGTTTACCTTATGCGAATAGAGAAAGAATATTGTGTAATTATGGGGGATATTTTAATTAGTGTGCTATAAGGAAAAATCTATTTAATTAGGGATGTGATTTAATTTGATTTGATTTCTTCTCTATTGATTAGGGATATGATTTAATTGAATTAGGAAAGTGTTTTGATGACATTTGATTTGAATCTTTTAATTTGGGAAGGTGATTTGTCTTGATTTTATCATGTGTTTAATGTGTGATTTTGTTATTTTGTAAGCTTTGGGCGTGGGGTTTGGTCTATTTGGGCGTGAATTTGGTTTGTTTTGTTGGGTTTGGTGTATGGTTTGGGTGATGTATGGGCTTGGTGTATGACTTGCGGGGCTATTGGGCTAAGGATAAGTTTTAAACAGAGGCTTAACGAGCAAACCCGAAGCTAATCAAACGAATTAAATCTAACAAGGTGTCAATTTCTGACTCATCCCTTCTAACGTCCGTTTCCCGCGACTTCCACAACTTAAAGAGGTAATGTCTCCATATGAGACTCATCATCGGGACTTATATGCAAAAATGCAGTGCCTACAGTCGCCCCCACTTTGATGGGACTTGTGTAGTGTGTGACAATGACAATCCTATCAAAGTTATGCAATGCATTTTTACTTACCTGGCTCGCCAGCTACCACCTGACTTGCCTGCTGCTTCGAACTGAGTAGATGATGCAGTGGGCCCTCGGCCATAGGACGCATCCCGGAACTACAACTGATGTGTGGGCCATCGACCCTAGGACACATCCTAAAATTGAAAATGTAGTGGGTCCTCGACCCTGGGACACATCCTAAAACTAATGATGTAGTGGGCCCTCGACCCTGAGACGCATCCCAGAACTACAACTAATGTGTGGGCCCTTGACCCTAGGACACATCCTAAAATTGATGATGTAGTGGGCCCTCGACCCTGGGACGCATCCCGGAACTACAACTGACGATACAGTGGGCCCTCGACCCTCGGACGCATCCCGAAACTGCAACTGATAATGTGGGCCCTCGACCCAGGGACGTATCCCAAAACTGATGATGTAGTGGGTCCACGACCCTGGGACTCATCCCAAAAACTGCTGATGTGGGCCTCGCCCACAAACTGATACTGATGTGGGCCTCGCCCCCCAACTGATACTGATGTGGGCCTCTCCCCCAAGCTGATACTGATGTGGGCATTGCCCTTAACTAGTACTAATGTGGGCCTTGCCTCCAAACTGATACTAATGTGGGCCTCGCCCCCGAACCAATACTGATGTGGGCCTCGCCCTTAAAATGATACTGATGTGGGCCTCGCCCCCAAACTGACACTGATGTGGGCCTCGCCCCCTCGCCCCCAAACTAACACTAATGTGGGCCTCGCCCCTAAACTGATGTTGATGTGGGCCTCACCCCCAAACCGATATTAATGTGGGCCTCGCCCCTAACCAGATACTGATGTGGGCCTCGCCCACAAACTGATGTTGATGTGGGCCTCGCTCTTAAATCGACACTGATGTGGGCCTCGCCCTTAAATGGTACTGATGTGGGCCTCGCCCCCCAAACCGATACTGATGTAGGCCTCGCCCCCAAACCGATACTGATGTTGATGTAGGCCTCACCCCCAAACTAATACTGATGTGGGCCTCGCCCCCAAACTGAAGCTGATGTGGGCCTTGCCCCAAAACTGATACTGATGTGGGCCTCGCCCGTAAACTGATGCTGATGTGGGCCTCGCCCCCAAGCTGATACTGATGTGGGCCTCACCCTTAAACATGTACTGATGTGGGCCTCGCCCCCAAACTGACACTGATGTGGGCCTCGCCCCCTTGCCCCCAAACTAACACTAATGTGGGCCTCGCCCCCAAACTGATGTTGATGTGGGCCTCACCCCCAAACCGATATTAATGTGGGCCTCGCCCCTAAACAGATACTGATGTGGGCCTCGCCCACAAACTGATGTTGATGTGGGCCTCGCTCTTAAATCGACACTGATGTGGGCCTCGCCCTTAAATGGTACTGATGTGGGCCTCGCCCCCCAAACCGATACTGATGTAGGCCTCGCCCCCAAACCGATACTGATGTTGATGTAGGCCTCACCCCCAAACTGATACTGATGTGGGCCTCGCCCCCAAACTGAAGCTGATGTGGGCCTTGCCCCCAAACTGATACTGATGTGGGCCTCGCCCGTAAACTGATGCTGATGTGGGCCTCGCCCCCAAGCTGATACTGATGTGGGCCTCACCCTTAAACATGTACTGATGTGGGCCTCGCCCCAAACTGATACTGATGTGGGCCTCGCCCCCGAACCGGTAATGATGTGGGCCTCGCCCTTAAACTGATATTGATGTGGGCCTCACCCCCAAACTGACACTGATGTGGGCCTCGCCCTTAATCTGATACTGATGTGGGCCTCGCCCTCAAACTGACATTGATGTGGGCCTCGCCCACAAACTGATGCTGATGTGGGCCTCGCCCCCAAACTGATACTAATGTGGGCCTCGCCCCTAAACTGATACTGATGTGGGCCTCGCCCCCAAGCTGATACTGATGTGGGCCTCACCCTTAAACATGTACTGATGTGTGCCTCGCCCTTAAACTGTTACTGATGTGGGCTTCACCCCCCAAACCGATATTGATGTGGGCCTCGCCCCCAAACCTATATTGATGTGGGGCTCGCACCCAAACTGATGCTGATGTGGGCCTCGCCCCCAAACTGATACTGATGTGGGCCTCGCCCCCAAACTGATATTGATGTGGGCCTCGCCCCTAAGCTGATACTGATGTGGGCCTCGCCCTTAAACTGATACTGATGTGGGCCTCGGCCCCAAACTGATACTGATGTGGGCCTCACCCCCGAACCGATACTGATGTGGGCCTCGCCCTTAAACTATACTGATGTGGGCCTCGCCCTTAAACTGATACTGATGTGGATGTCGCATATCAACATGTTGTATTGCCTCTCACGAGATAATCCTGATAGCTAAACATATTGTCGTCCTCAATAAATGCTTCGTGCCGAAACCAGAGAACCTTCAAAGTACTTAATACACTCAAATCCGCTCGTTTGAATGAGTGATCTGAATTAGACTCCTAGTGTGTGCGTGCCAAGGCTCTTTCGCAGCTTAATCCTTAAGTAAGCCAACTCGATGATTTTTTCTCGAAGAATTGGATCAGTGGGTCTAACCAACCGAGATGTCTTGATCATACTCTGTGATTACTTTCTTTTCTTTATTTTCAATTTAAACTTTCTTTTTCTTTTTCTTTTTTCTTTTTTTTTTCGACACACCTGCCCTTTAAGGTAGCATTTCTCCTCATGGTGGTCCTAATACTCGCCCATGGGTAGCTTCTTGCTTATCGGTTATAGATGGTCAATTTTTTCCTTTTCTTTTCAGAGACTTTTTCTTTGTTTCCAACCATATCATATATGGTAGCATAAGTAAACCAGGATGGACATCCAGGCAAATGGTCATTCACCGATCCGCCATCTCTTCAACTAGTCATCTCGCCGACTACTCAGGCTTCTACTGCTAAGATCCCGTAATCAAGTGCTCGTGAGCCTAGCCGAGATCAACCACTCACAATACCGGATGAGAGCACATCTCGCACTCATCGTTTCTAAGGTTTCACCCTACAGTAAACAATTTCATCACCAGACATATGCTTCACTATCGAGGACTTCTTTTTTTTTTCACTCACTCCATTGGAATTATTCCTTTCAACTGCGGGCTTTGCCCTCTAGGGTTCATTCCTGAAAACCGATACTGATGTGGGCCTCAACCCTGGGACTCATCCCCGAAACTGAAGCTGATGCGAGCCTCAACCCTGGGACTCATTCCCGAAAATGACACTCATATGTTGCTTCTTCTGGTTGGCTTGCATTTGCCGCTTTTTTTTTTCTTATTTGAAACCTGTGAATACAAAACAAAACAAAACAAAACAAAACAAAAAGAATGCAAATACGTTACGTGTATGCATGCATGCATGAATAAATTCCTATTCCGTTGGGTTAGGTCTTCTACCAGTGACTGCTCGGTCTCTTTTCCTCAGGCAAAATATTACTTCAATCTGTCCACGTTGATCGGCTCGGTGAACTCATTTCCTTCTAAGTCTGACAGTCTCACTGCCACATTTCCTATTACTTTCTGGACTACGTAGGGTCCTTCCCAATTGGGCCTAAACTTTCACCTCGGGTCTATTGTCGACGGCTTCGACTGCTTAAGTACCAGATAGCCCTTTTTGATCTTGGTAGGACACACCTTTTTGTTGAATGCTCGAGCTAACCTTTTCTGGTATATCTGCATGTGATGCAAGGACTTCATCCTCTTCTCATCCAGTAGTGCTAACTTTTCAAATCTCTGCGAGGCCCCTTCTTGTTCAGGCAACTCTATTTCTGCTAATACCCGCTTAGACTGTATCTCAACTTCTATTGGCAATACTGCTTCCATTTCGTAAACCAAAGAGTAAGGTGTGGCTCATGTTGTCGTTCTCACAGAATTTCTGTACCCCCACATGGCATACGGTAGCTTGCCGTTCTCACAGAAGTTCTCTGTCATCTTGGCTAATATCGTCTTAATCATCTTGTTAGCTGCCTCAACTGCTTCATTTGCCTGCGGTCTGTACGGTGATGACTTATGATGTCCTATCCCGTACTTCTGTAGCATCGCCTTTGTTTCTCCTTGAAAATGGACTCTATTGTCTGTTACTACATGATGTGGCATTCCATATCGATATATAAGATTCCGGGCTATGAAATTTTCCATCGTCTTTGCTGTAACATTACAGAATGACTCGGCTTCTACCCATTTCGAAAAGTAGTCTACTGCCACAACTATAAAGTGATGTCCATTCGATGCGTGCGGTCGAATCTCTCTGATCATATCAATTCCCCATGCTGAGAAGGGCCACGGCTCTGACAGCTAATGCAACTCTGTGTGTGGAAAATGGTTCAAGTTACCGTGTACTTGGCAATCGTGACAATGCCTTACCATTTTTGCGCAGTCAGCTTCCATGGTCGACCAGTAAAAGCCTTGTCTCACTATCTTGCGAGATAAATTCAACCCATTCATGTGCGGTCCACATACCCCGACATGTACTTCTTCCATTGCTTTCTGAGCTTCTTTTTTTCTTAAACACTTCAGCTGAATGCCATTCGCTTGCCTCTTATATAGTTCTCCCTTCAAACTCACATACTGAGAAGCCAACTTCTGGATGGCTATCCTGTCATTTCTGCTTGCAACTTCCGGGAATTCCCCGTGTTCTAAGTATCGCTGAATGTCATAGTACCAAGGTTTCAGATCATCGACTTCTACTTCTAAGATTCTTTCTATCTCATAAACTGGTTTCCTCGCCGTTGTCAACACTAGAGGTCTCATTACCAACTTCTCCAGATTTTCCCAAGTTGCGGCAAGTGTAGCCAATGCGTCTGCCATTTGGTTCTCTTCTCGCAGCAAGTGCTGGAACTTACAATCGGGGAGGGCCTGTGCCAGACTCCTGAGGTGGAACAAGTAAGGTTTCAACCGTTATTCCTTTAATTCCCATTCCCCTTGCATCTGTCGGACTACCAACATCGAGTCTCCGTAAACTTCCACGTTCTTAGCCTTCAAGGCTATCAATGCTATCAATCCGAAGGCGCATGCTTCATACTCAGCCATGTTGTCATCAAAGACAGGGATATCATTATTCAATCTGTTTGGAGGGTCCTCACGCCTCACATTCTCAGAGCCTCCCACAGCGCGGGGCACAACCATATTAGTCATAGCAGTGGTCAAAGCTAGCAGTTGCTCGGTAACCTTAGTGAGATTAGCTTCCAGTTGATCCATACGAGATCCCTCGTTAACTGATTCGCTCATGTTCACTAACGGCCTTTTGATGAGTCTTCCCACTTCCCTAACCCAACAGATATCTATGATGTCTTTTAAAACCCTGAGTCAGCGTGTATGCGTGTGATGCATGAAATGTGTAAGTCAGCCCACTATCATTTTAAAGCATTCAATCATACTATTGCGCTGTGAAAACTTGTCCCAGTTGAAAAGGCCCAACAAGTTTACACCTTTGCGATAACATAGCTAAACAACTTCAAATAATAAGAGGCCTAAATATAAAGTGGCCCATTGGCATTTTAGAAGCTTTTGGCCCAATTTCCACAAAGCACGGACTCGTCCCAGTTTAAATAGCCCAACAAGCCTATACCTCATGACAAAAGGTCCAACTGAACCCAAATGACGATGGTCCTAAACGCAAGCATAAATGAATAGTTTCTATTGGTCCTACAACTACAGTTCACATGTGGGTTTACGGGAGGGTAGACAAAGGCTCTCATCGGCGAATGATTGCCCATGACTAGGTCTCCCCACTCAAGGGTCCAAGCGACCAAGTGAGCACACCCTTTTTTTATACGCTAAGGTACGTGCCAACGAGTTATGATGCGTGACTGACTGTCAAATGGATTTCCTATTGTAGATTCCCCAGAGGGAGGGTGGAGCGAACTCTCTTAAATACCCAAACCTCTTAAGCTCTTATCGCCTTGGTGACAGGAATAAACAACAAGTCCCCTAAATTAGTCCATCACAGTAAGCTTCGAGTAGATGATTATTTAAGTGCCTTCATGGCTTTTCCTTATAGAAAGGTAGTGAATGAAGGAAGACACCAAACCATTACCAAGCTCTAATAATGCCTTTGATTAAACCCTTTCAACCCACGGTAGACACGGTTAACTAAAACATAAATCACAATCATTACAAGACATTATTTCGAGGCCGATTCTCTATCCCCAGTGGAGTCGCCAGACTGTAGGACACAGAACTTGACGACGCTGTTCCAGGCTCGCGGCCTAGTCGAGAGTACGGAGTAGCCCACTGGGGGAACTAAACCAGAGAAATAACATGGAGTCGCCACCCAGTGTGAACTGGGAAAGTGATTTAAGGCCGCATTCACCCCTCGCAAGGGAAGACCTCAAACCGTTGGGTTCAGAATGGTCCCTTACTTATGCCACTTGTAATGAATGGATTTGTGCAATAATCTAACCAGGTCTACGCAACAATAACCTACATCTAAGTTCGTATACAACCTATATCTAAGTTCGCATGCATAAAAGTAAGTCGACATAATGGCAAGTACATAATTTCATGAACATATTAAATAAATCAATGCAGAAAGATAAATAAACAATAACGGTAAAAGCATAAGTATTAAAAAGAGCTAGCTAAGCATGTGATGAGGAAATGAATAACTAAGGAAATAAACATGCAAAACATGAGGAAGGAATCTGTCCAGTGCGTGCGCGTTCATGTAGCGTTCGTAAACGCGTTCGAATAGTAAACAAAATGCACGCGTTCGAGTAGCGTTTGATAATCCGTTCGAATGGTAAACAAAATGCACACGTTCGAGTAACATTGATAACGCGTTCGAATGAGCCGAGGCAGAATGCATACGTTCATGTAGCATTTGATAACGCGTTCGAACAAAATCACAAAAAAAATGATACCTCTAATCACATAAACACCTAAATCATGCATAAACAAGAACATACTAAACAACTAAATCATGCATTAAGGAAAATAACATACTAAATGATTAAATCAAGAATAAACATGAGATTGGATGAAACGAAATATGTGTGTCTCTCAAGAGGTATGTAGAGTTGTTTCCCAAGTATAGACCGCATTACCGTCCATTCAGATTCGGCTACGGAATTTACGTCTGGGTTTCCATCTGATATACCACAAGAGATAACACATATTTCATTCATCCTATGGCCCAAACATTCATGAATTCACAATACACATGCGAAGAAATAATAACAAAAGAACGGGAATAAATAAAAAGGTGCCCTCAGGTCTAACCTCTTAAGTCGTCTCTTGGAAGTGCGTTATGCGATCGTCGGAATGGTTAATGCTCCGCAACTCCTCTGGTTCAGTGGTTCATTGTTTTCCTTCGTCACCTCGCTATTTCGGGCTGCTGTTTCCTCTATTTTGGACTGTTGTTTCTGGTCATTGTTCTCACGGTTACTGGGGACTATTTTTTGTGGTTTTTAGGTGTGTTGGGGTGTGGTTTTTTTCTATTTTGGTGTTGTTTTTGGCGTGGATTGGGACTGTTGTATAGGGCTGTTTGTGTGGGAATTAGAGCTGTTGTATAGGGCTATTTCTGCGGTAGTTTAAGGTAATTTGGAGTGCCGTTTTATGCGGTGGATGAGGGTTGTTTCAGGCTGTGATTTGCGGCAGTGTGAGGGCTGTTTTCGGTGGTTGCCGGGGTAATTTTCAGAGGCAGTTTTGGTAATGGAGGGGGTGTTTATGGGCTGTGATTTTTGGTGATTCAGGGACTATTTTCCTATGCTTTGGGCGTGAATGAGCTAGGGTGTGAAGGGTTGGTTTATGCTTCTTTTTATAGGCAAGGGTTGGGGTTTACCTTATGCGAACAAGGAAAGAATATTACGTAATTATGAGGGAATATTTTAATTAGTGTGCTATAAGGAAAATTCTATTTAATTAGGGATGTGATTTAATTTGATTTGATTTCTTCTCTTTTGATTAGGGATATGATTTAATTGAATTAGGAAAGTGTTTTGATGAGATTTGATTTTTATCTTTTAATTTGGGAATGTGATTTGTCTTGATTTTAGCATGTGTTTAATGTGTGATTTTTTTTATTTTGGAAGCTTTGGGCGTGGGGTTTGGTCTATTTGGGTGTGAATTTGGTTTGTTTTGGTGGGCTTGGTGTATGGTTGGGTGATGTATGGGCTTGGTGTGTGACTTGCGGGGGTATTGGGCTAATGATAAGTTTAAAACAGAGGCTTAACGAGCAAACCTGAAGCTAAGAAAACGAATTAAATCCAACAAGGTGTCAATTTCTGACTCGTCCCTTGCGATGTCCATTTCCCGCGACTTCCACAACTTAAAGAGGTAGTGTCTCCATGTGAGACTCATCATCGAGACTTATATGTAAAAATACAGTGCCTACAATTATATAATCCAAATGGCAATCTGCGAAAAGCAAAAGTACCATAAGGTCATGTAAATGTGGTTTTCTCCCGATCTTCTGGGGCGATGGCAATCTGATTGTATCCTGAATATCCGTCCAGAAAGCAATAGAACTCATGTCCCGCCAGTCTGTCTAACATCTGGTCAATGAATGGTAGCGAAAAATGATCCTTTCTCGTGCCTTTGTTCAGCTTCCTGTAGTCCATGCATACTCTCCATCCAGTCACCGTTCTTGTTGGAATCAACTCGTTCTTTTCATTTGTGACAACAGTAATTCCTCCTTTCTTCGGCACACACTGCATAAGACTTACCCAACTGCTGTCTGGGATGGGTTAAATGATGCCAGCATCCAACCATTTGATGATTTCTTTCTTCAAGACCTCATTCATGATTGGATTGAGTCTCCGTTGATGCTCCACTGTGGGTTTGTATTCATCGTTCATCAGAATTTTGTGCATACAAAATGATGGACTAATGCCTTGAATATTTGCTATAGTCCAGCTAATGGCCTTTTGTGCTCTCATAATACTCTCAGCAATTTTTCTTCCTGCTCCAATGTTTGCGAAGAAGAAATAATAATAGGTAATTCAGAAGAGTTTCCAAGAAATACGTACCTGAGATGACTCGGAAGTAACTTCAGTTCCAACTGCGGTGGTTCTTCAATTGAAGGCTTGATTCGATCTTTCTTTGGCAGTTCGAGGCTTTCCACTTATGGTGTCACTTTGAATCGGAATGGTTTATCAAGGTAGTTGATACATTCCAATATTTCAGCATCTAGCTCACTGTCAGTCATATTGGTGATGCAAGCTTCAAGTGTATCCGTGGGATTTGGCTCAGTATCCTGAACGATATTATCAACAACATCAACTCTGAAGCATTCTTCTTCCTTTTCATCGCTCGGGAATTTCATGGCTTTGAAAACATTGAAGGTAACTTCTTGGTCCTGCACTTTCATGTTCAGTTCTTCTTTTTGCACATCAATCACAGTTTTACCTGTAGCCAAGAATGGTCTCCCAAGAATGATAGGTACTTCTTTGTCTTCTTCCATGTCAAGGATAATGAAATCTGCTGGGAGAATAAGTTTGTCAACTTTGACCAGCACATCTTCAACAACACCTCTTGGAAATGCGAGCGTTCGATTAGCAAGTTGCAACGAGACTGAGGTAGGAATTGCTTCTCCAATATGCAGTTTCCTGTAAATAGAAAAAGGCATCAGGTTAACACTAGCTCCTAAATCACATAAAGCCTTACCGATGTAATGTTCTCCAATGGTGCATGGGACAGTGAAACTGCCAGGATCTTTCAACTTCGGGGGAAGTTTCCTCTGAATGATGGCACTGCATTCTTCCGTTAATGCTACTGTCTCGTAGTCTCCTAATCTCCGTTTTCGTGAAAGAATGTCTTTCATGAATTTTACATAGCTGGGCATTTCTTCCAAAGCTTCGGCAAATGGGATGTTGATGTGCAGCTTTTTGAAAACCTCCAAGAAACGGGCAAACTGCTTGTCCAGTTTTTTTTTCTGAAGTCGCTGTGGAAAAGGTGGAGGTGGAGTGATTTGATCTTTTTCCTTTGCTTCTTTTTCCTCCGTCTGTTGCCCTTTTTCTTTTGGAATTTCTTCAATGGATGCCTTGATTCCAATATCTTTGTTGATCTCAGTACCGCTTTTCAAAGTAATGGTTTGACATTGCTCTTTCCCCATGTTCCTTGGATTTGGTTCTGTGTTGCTGGGAAGATTACCTAACAGTCTGTAACTCTGAGCATTGGCCAGTTGTCCAATTTGATTCTCCAGTGCTTTGATAGAAGCTGATTGGTTCTGAAACATTTCATCATACTTTTTTAACTGAGCCAACACTTTTGCTATTCCTGGTTCATTTGCCTGCTCATGGCCTTTGTTCTGTTGCTAGAATCCAGGTGGTGGATTGTTCTTTTACCCTGAATTTTTGCCCCATGAAAAATTGGGATGATTCCTCCACCCTGGGTTATAGGTGTTGGAATATGGATTGTTCCCCTGTCTGTTGAAATTGTTGACATAATTCACCGTTTCTTCAAGTTGGTTTGGTTCTTGTGCTTCTCCATATGGTGAACTTGTGGATCCAGTGGTAAGAGTCTCCATGAATTTGCATATCTGATCCAGCGTGGCGTTGACTGCTGTATTGGCTCCAACTTCATAAATTCCTACAATTCTTTGGATTATGCTCCTTTCTGTTGGCCATAAGGAATTGTTGTTGGCCATTTCTTCGATTAGATATCAGGCTTGATCTTCTCCTTTTTCCATTAAAGCTCCTCCAGCAGCAGCATCGATTGTGGTTCTCATCAGTCCAGAAAGTCCATTATAGAAAGTTTGGACTTGAAGCCATTTTGGAATCTCATGGTGAGGACATTTTTGGAGCAAATCTTTGTACCTTTCCCAAGCTTCGTAGAGAGTTTTCGAGTCTTGTTGCACAAAGGATGTGATGTCATTCCTCAGCTTTCCAGTTCTGGCTAGTGGAAAGTACTTTGCAAGAAATTTGGTGGCTAAAGTGTTCCAAGTTGTGATGGAACCTGGTGGTAGTGAATGTAGCCAAGCTTTAGCTCTGTCTTTCAAGGAGTATGGAAAAACTTGCAGTCTCATTGCTTCTTTAGCTCCTCGGTTGTAATTAAAAGTGCCGCAAACTTCCAGGAAGTTGCTGATGTGGGTATTAGGATCTTCAGTTGCTTTCCCCTATAACTGCACTGACTGCTGAATCATCTGAATGCATGTTTTGATGTCATAATTTGCTAGGCATAATTGTTTAATTAAATTTGATTTAATTACGTCGCAATGGAAAATTCATTAATTCGAAATTAACGAACCCGAGCCAGGGATGTGTTTGCGGGCCCACTCGAATTTTGAATTAAAGTGGGGCCCGCAAGTCACATCGTAAGTCACTTTAATGATGGAAGTCATGTCACCTTTTGTGATTGACATCTAGTCACTATTGATGATGGGAGTAGTTGGGAGCAATTAATGTAATTTTCCCTCCAAACTTGTTTTGCTTTTTGGAAAAGCATATACCAAAGTTTGACTTGGTTTTTGGATAAGTTGTATTTGGTTTTTTAAAACAAAAACACAAACTCTCCCACCTCTCTCTCCTTGGCCGAATCCTTTAAAGGCAAACGGGAAAAATTTGTTGTAATTTTTTCCAAAGCTAGCACTTGAAGAAACATATCAAGGTGATAGGGAAACCAATCCCAAGAGCTTGGAATCCATTTCAAAGCTTGGAGCTTGAACATCAACATTTAAAGAGGAGATCTTGGAGGACTTCTCAAAGGAAATTTTTTGTTCTACACTCATCCTACAACCGTTCAAAGTGAGTATTTTATCCATAACTTTACTTTGAGCATTCATATGTTTCATGCTTTATATGATTTTCGGATGACCTTAGAAACCCAACAGCCCGGGAATTCAACAAGAAGGTGCGTCCCACCAAGATCAGAGAAGATGATTTAGTGCTCAAGCAGTCGAATCCACTGATAACAGACCCAATGGGAAAGTTCAGGCCTAATTGAGAAGGGCCATACCTAGTTAAGAAGTTGATGGGGAATGAGGCAGTGAGACTGTCAGATTTGGACGGGAACGAGTTCACCGAGCCTATCAACGTGGACAGGCTGAAACAATACTTTGCATAAAAAAGGCTCGTTGGGGTGAAAATCCGCAAATGACAGCCCAAGCAAAATATAGGGCATGAGTGAGCAAGAAAAATGGCTAATTGTAAAATCTGTGAGGAACAGTTAGCGACAGAGGTACCTTTGCAATGCAATTTATTTCCTACATATATACTAAGAAGTAATGCAATCGTCTTTATTGAAACAAATTTTCAAGATGTTCATAGATTGCATAAATCCTAGCTAACCGAGGAAAGATTAGATTCAAGTAATTATAAATCACGTCTTTTGTTTCTTAAATGCTGGACCAAGGTCAGAAGATCTGGGGAAAGAACTCCAAGAATGGAGAGGAACTCGGGAATGAGGACGAGCAACTCCAAGAAAGGAGAACAACCTCGAGAATGAGGACAAGCAAAGAACCTCGAGAATGAGGACATATCTGAAAAAAAAAAAAAATTTGGCTCGCTGAATTGAAAACTTGAAAAGGTAACTCAGGCAAGATAAAGCAATTCACTAAGTTGAAAATCCGAAAGGATAGCTTAGGTAAAAGATAGAACGAACCTGCAAAATAAAGGGACTCCCAAGAAACGCGACATCGCCCGAAAGGTGGTAGGAGAAAAATGCAAGCCGAGAATGGCAGCAAAATCCTCTGGAAGAGGGCATACTTCGAAATCTGGGAATCAGAAGACATGCTTTTCAGCACCCCAAAATGATGAGGCCGCTTTCAAAAAGGCATAATCCACCTTAACCCGGTGCAGGTAGCGAAGAGCGGAAAGCTGAGCCAGGTCTGGGGATGACCAGTCTACCACCCCGCGAACAAGGGACACAACGGGATCTTGAGCCATGGGACCAAAGAGAACTAAGCAATCACCGAATGAGAATTGGCAGAAGAAAACTGTAAGCAGACCAATGGGGCGACTAAAGCTTTTTATTGGCAAAGGGCACCAACGGCCAAAAGGGGGTGAAGAAAACCCTCTAGCGCAAAGAAGGCCTAACCAAGGATGACATCAAGCCAATAGGAAAAAGAAAACAAATCGGAACAGGGAATGCATCCATGCATACATACACACAAATTTTGTTTTGTATTCGCAAGCTTTGAAGAAAAAGCGGCAAGGACGAGCAACTCCTAGAATAGAGAGGAGCCTCGAGGATGAGGATGGATCAGGGGTCGAAGTGCCTCGCCACCATCAGTTCGACAAGAAGGAATCCCAATAGTCGAAGCCTTCACAATCAGCATAGTTTGGGAATGAATTTCAGAGGTCGAAGCACCTCATCACCATAGAAAATAACTCCCCAGTAGATCGAAGAGTCTCACAGGGGACCAAAACATTATCACCCATTTGGTTCGGGAATGAAGCCCAGGGGTCGAAGTACCTCGCCATCAACTCAACTTGGTTCAGGAATGAACCCCAAAGATCGAAGCATCTCACACCCAGCATGGTTTGGGAATGAAGCCCAGGGGTTGAAACACCTCGCCATAAGTTCGGGAATAAATCCCAGAGATCGAAGCATCTCACACCCAGCATGGTTCGGGAATGAAGCCCAGGGGTCGAAACACCTCGCCATCAATTCAAATTGGTTCGGGAATGAACCCCAGAGATCGATGCATCTCACACCCAGCACGGTTCGAGAATGAAGCCCAGGGTTCGAAGCACCTCACCGTCAGTTCGGGAATAAAGCCCAGAGATCGAAGCATCTCACACCCAGCATGGTTTGGGAATGAAGCCTAAGGGTCAAAGAACCTCGCCATCAACTCAACTTGGTTCGGGAATGAACCCCAGAGATCAAAGCATCTCACACCCAGCACGATTCAGGAATGAAGTCCAAGGGTCGAAGCACCTCACCTTCAGTTCAGGAATAAATCATAGAGATCGAAACATCTCACACTCAGCACGGTTCGGGAATGAAGCCCAGGGGTCGAAGCACCTCACCGTCAGTTCGGGAATAAATCCTAGAGATTGAAGCATCTCACACTCGATATGGATTTGGGGATGAATCCCAGAGGTCGAAGAACTTTGCCAACCACTCAACATAGTTCGGGAATGAATCCCAAAGATTGAAACATCTCGCAAAAGTAGTGAAACAATAGGTAAGTCCAGCAATGGCCGACGAACCAGGTAAGTAAAAATACATGCATGACTTTGATAGGGTTGTCACTGTCACACACTGCACAAGCCTCATCAAAGTGGGGGAAACTGTATGCATTGTATTTTTGCATGAGCCTGATGATGAGCCTCGTATGGAGGCACTACCTGAAAGGTTGCGAAAGTTGCGAAAAAACAAATGCCGGAAGGGAGGAAAACCTCAAAAAGTAGTCCTTCATTGGATTTGGACTCACTAGCCAGCCTATGATTCACTCAGTCAGTTTCTGTTTCAAACCTCAGCCTCGGCCCAAAACCCCCTGTAACCTATGAATTCGACCCCTGCAACCCATTCAGTCCATCTACCATGCAACCCATGAATTGGCCCATGAACCCATATAATCCATCCACACGCCCAAAACCCTATGCAATCCACATGCTTAAATCCCTTCATCGACACTTTCCAATTTAATGAGATTTTGGGATCCCATCATTACCAATTTAAAAAGATTTTGGGATCCCATCCTCACCAAATTTAAAAGAGTTTTTCCCAAAATAAATTTCCCTAATTTACATGATTTGTTTCCCTATTTGGAGATCCCTTCAAATCATTATAAAAAAAAGACCAAATCATCAAAGTGAGGGGTATTTTCTTCTTCTACTGGCGGCAACCCTAGACTATCTTCTTCTTCTTCAAGCAATCACCGAAACAACCATCACAAAGGTAACCATCCATCACCAAAACTAGCCACCACCGAAACAACCACCACCGAAATAGAAACCAATGAAACAGCCACCACCAAAACAGAAACCACTAAAATAGGCACCACCGAAATAGAAACCAAAACAGAAAAAAAAAAAAAAAAAAAAAAAAAAAAAAAAAAACAACCAACCAACCAACCAAAACTGTGAAAATAACCTTCCAATTACCGAAAAACAGCAGCCCAAAAACAACCAAAACAGCAGCCCAAATAAAACCAAAATAGTAGCCAATAACAACCAAAACAGCAAGCAGAAACCGTGAAACAACGAACTAGAAATAGAAAACTGCGAAATAGCAAACAACAAACAGCAAAGTAGAAACAGAGTGAGCAGCAACCAGCAATCCTTCCGGTGACGGCCTAACGCACTTCCGAGAAAGCAACTTAAAAGGAAAGACCTGAGGGCACCCTTACCACATTTATTTTTATAGTTCCGGACGTTGAATGTCTGGCTCGACATGAAATACTTCCAGCCGGGTATGCGAAGTCTTACATCAAAGACGGCCAAAATTCTGGTCACATTCTTTTCTTTCTTCGGCATTTTATTATTATTTTTTATCTATTCGGTGTTATCCTTTTTTTTATCTATTTTTTTCGCTTTTATTGTTATTTTATTATTTTGCATTTATTTTGTTAATGTTTTTCATATTGATAGCTATACGCATATGCATGGTTATATTTTTATGTCCGTTTACATTGCATTGATGATTATGTATGTTATTATCCATTGCGGTATATCGGATGGACACCCAGACGTAAATTCCATAGCCGAGTCCGAATGGACAGTAGTGTGGTCTGTACTTGGGATACAACCCCACGTGCCACTCGAGAAATACTCATACATGCGTGATTAACCCCCTTTTTGTTTGCTATTTATTTATTGACGCTTTTTCTGCTTTTGATTGTTTATTATAATTTTCGTTATCGCATCTCGTATTTCTTAATTTAATATGCTTTTGGAACTATGTTATTGTGATTATTAATATTTATGGGTGTGCAAATTTGTGTTTATTTGAATTACTTTGCATGAATTGCATAAGTCTTGGCTATACCATTGTGTGAACCCATCCATTATACTGGCATAAGTAAGGGACCATTCTGAAGCCAACGGTTTGAGGTCTTCCCTTGTGAGGGGTGAGTGCGACCTTAAATCTTTCCCAGTTCACACTGGGTGGCGACTACTTCATTCTCCAATTTAGTCCCCCATGGGCTATTCCGTACTCTCTACGGGCTGCGGGCCCAATAGTGTCATAGTCGCCGAGCATTATAGGCATAGCGGCAAACCCCGCTTCGCTCTTACACCCACGATCTCCCTTAAGGATTAGATACCCCTTAATAGATTTCCTTCCAGGATAGACATATACATGTCGGGTGGGGTAGCCACAATCGGAACTGAATCCTATTGAATTCAGGTAACTTGATTGACATAGACATATGATTAATTGGGTTATTTGGGTATTTGCACTTGACCATCGACATAGGCTTTTGCATAATTTCGTGTTCTAGGTTAATAAATCGATATATTATACAAACATGAGATAACCACTTCATCTTTAAAAAGATATTGGAAGAATTCACAACCCCATATAGTTTTATAATATTGATTTTACCTTTAATTCACCTTCGTACTATTTTATTTAATTGTCTTTAGTTAAAAATCATCATCCAATCAACAATGAAATCTATTAGATACTCGTAAACATTCAACGTCATAAATTAATAGCCTAGGTATTAAGTCCTCATGGGATCGATATATTTTATACTACTTGAGTGATACGTGCGCTTGTGTTATACGTGTGTAATCACATCGATCAAGTTTTTGGCGTCGTTGCCGGGGATTTATTTATCTTTTACTATTAATTTTGGGGTTAGATACCTTTACTTGTGTATAATTTTTTGTTACTTATTATTTTTATTTTCTTGTGTTTCAGGTTCTCAGACACTACATGAGAAGAACCAGAAGCTTTGAAATCCGTTCGTTTGACCCTAAAATTGAAAGAACAATCAGACAGTTGGGAAGGGAAAGGCGAGAAGGTCAAGAAGCAATCATCAATATGGAACCTGAACCTTTGTAAGTTGCACCACTAATTCCCTTTCTAGAAAACTATTCTGGTGGTTGACGGATTTATTTCACGTATTGTACTTCCTCATTTACTAGAAAATACATGTGACATCAAAACATGTATTCAGATGATATAGCAGTCAGTTCAGTTTGGGGGGAATGTAACAGAAGATCCTAATGCCCACATCAGCAACTTCCTGGAAGTTTGCGGCACTTTCAACTACAACGGAGCAGATGAAGAAGTAATGAGACTGCGTGTTTTTCCATATTCTTTGAAAGACAAAGCTAAGGCTTGGTTACACTCACTACTAGCAGGTTCCATCACAACTTGGAACACTCTAGCCACCAAATTCCTTGTAAAACACTTTCCCCATCCAGGACTGCAAAGCTGAGGAATGACATCACATCCTTTGTGTAACATGATTCAGAATCCCTCTGCGGAGCTTGGGAAAGATACAAGGATTTTCTCAGAAAATGTCATCACCTTGAGATTGCGAAATGGTTACAAGTCCAAACATTCTACAATGGAATTTCTGGATTAATGAGAACCACAATTGATGCTGCTGCTAGAGGTGCTTTAATGGCAAAAGGAGAAGATCAGGCTTGGGACCTAATTGAAGAAATGGCGAACAACAATTCTTTGTGGCCAATAGAAAGGAGCATGATCCAACGAATTGCTGGAATTTATGAAGTTGGAGCCAACACAGCATTGAGTGCCAATCAGGATCAGATTTGCAAAAGTCTGGATACTCTTAACATGAAGGTTGATGCTGGATCCACAAGTTCACCATATAGAGGAGCACCAGAGTCATAATCTTACAACCAACATGATGAGACGGTGAATTATGTCAACAATTTCAACAGATAGGGGAACAATCCATATTTCAACACCTACAACCCAGGTTGGAGGAATCATCCCAATTTCGCATGGAGCAATAATTCAGGGTAAAAGAACAATCCACCACCAGGATTCCAACAGCAGAACAAAGCCCATGAGTATGAAAAAGAACCAGGATTATCAGAAGTACTTGCCTTGTTAAAAAAGCAACAAGCAACATACGATGCTATGTTTCAAAGCCAATATGCTTCTATAAAGGCACTGGAAAATCAAATAGGACAACTGGCCAATGCTCAGAGTTACAGACCACAAGGAAACCTTCCTAGCAACACAGAACCAAATCCAAGGAACAAATGGAATGAGCAATGTAAATCCATTACCTTGAAAATCGGTATTGAAATCAACAAAAATGTTGGAGTCAAGGCAACTGCTGAGGAAGTTCCAAAAGAAAGCAGCAAAGCAGATCCACAGATAGAGGAAAAAGAAGCAAAAGAAAATGATCAAGAAAAATTCACTCCACCTCCACCTTTTCCACAGCGTCTCCAGAAAACTAAACTGGATAAGCAGTTTGCTCGATTTCTGGAGATTTTCAAAAAGCTTCATATCAACATTCCATTTGTAGAAGCGTTGGAACAAATGCCCAATTATGTCAAATTCATGAAATACATTTTGTCATGAAAGCGAAGATTGGGAGATTACGAAACAGTAGCATTGATAGAAGAATACAGCGCCATCATTCAGAGGAAGCTTCCCCCAAAGTTGAAAGATCCTGGTAGTTTCACCATCCCTTGCACTATAGGCGAACGTTACTTTTGTTAGGCTTTATGTGATTTAGGTGCCAGTATTAACTTGATTCCTTTGTCTATTTACAGGAAAATGTAAATTGGAGAATCAATGCCCACCTCAGTTACTCTGCAGCTTGCTGACAGATCGCTCACATTTCCAAAAGGTGTAGTGGATGATGTATTGGTTAAAGTCGACAAATTCATTTTCCCCGCAGATTTCATTATCCTTGACATGGAAGAAGACAAAGATGTACCTATCATCCTCGGGAGACCATTCTTAGCTACAGGTCGAACTGTTATTGATGTACAAAAAGGAGAATTAACCATGAAAGTGCAGGACCAAGAAGTTACATTCAATGTTTTCAAAGCCATGAAATTCCCGAGTGATGAAAAGAAGGAAGAATATTTCAGAATTGATGTTGTAGATAGTATCATCCAGGATACTGATGCAATGCAACTTCCCACGGATAAACTTGAAGCTTACATCACCAACATGACTGACAGCGAGCTAGATGATGAAATTCTAGAATGTATCAACTATCTTGACAGACCATTTCGCTTCAAATCGACACCACAAGTGGAAAGTTTGGAACTACCAAAAAAAGAGCGAATCAAGCCCTCGATTGAAGAACCACCGCAGCTGGAACTAAAGCTACTTCCGAGCCATCTCAGGTATGCATTCTTAGGAAACTCTTCTGATTTACCTGTGATTATTTCTTCATCGCTAACATTGGAGCAAGAAGATAAGTTGCTGATAGTGTTACGAGAACACAAGAAAGCCATTGGTTGGACAATAGCAGACATTTGAGGCATTAGTCCATCATTTTGCATGCAAAAAATTCTGATGAACAGCGAATACAAAGCCACAGTGGAGCATCAACGGAGACTAAATCCAATCTTGAAGGAGGTCGTGAAGAAAGAAATTATCAAATGGTTGGATGTCGGCATCATTTATCCCATCTCTGACAGCACATTGGTAAGTCCTATGCAATGTGTGCCAAAGAAATGAGGAATTACTGTAGTCACAAATGAAAAGAACGAGCTGATTCCAACAAGAACGATGATTGGATGGAGAGTATGCATGGACTACAGGAAGCACAACAAAGCAACAAGGAAAGATCATTTCCCGCTACCATTCATTGATCAGATGCTAGACAGATTGGCGGGACATGAGTTCTATTATTTTCTAGACGGATACTAGGGGTATAATAAGATTGCCATCACCACAGAAGATCAGGAGAAACCCACTTTTAGATGTCTGTATGGTACTTTTTCTTTCCGTAGGATGCCATTTGGACTATGTAATGCTCCTGCTACATTTCAACGTTACATGATGGCCATCTTCTCAATCATACTATAATAAAGTATGGAGGTTTTCATGGATGATTTTTCAGTGTTTGGAGACTCATTTGACCACTGCTTGCAAAATCTGGAAAAGGTGTTACAAAGGTATGAAGATACAATCCTGGTACTCAACTGAGAGAAATGCCACTTCATGGTACAGGAAAGCATTATCTTGAGACATCATATCTCACAAAAGGGAATTGAGGTAGACAAAGCAAAGATCGAGACAATTGAAAAACTACCTCCACCATCATCCATCAAAGGGATTCAGAGTTTTCTCGGTCATGCAGGCTTTTACAGAAGATTTATCAAACACTCCTCCAAGATTTCTAAACCATTGTACAATATTCTAGAGAAAGATGTAGAAGCTGGTCTCTGCCCCCATCATAGTAGCACCAGACTGGACCCTTCCATTTAAGGTGATCTGCGATGCTAGTGACTTTACTGTAGGTACAGTTTTGGGACAATGCAAAGCAAAAATTGTCCATACCATTTACTACTCCAGCAGAACTCTGAATGAAGCACAACTCAACTATACAACCACTGAATAGGACTTGCTCGTAGTTTTGTTTGCTTTTGATAAATTCAGCTCCTATTTGCTGGGTCCCAAAGTGGTGGTCTACACAGACCATTTAGCAGTTAAATATATGATCACATAGAAAGATGCCAAAACCAAATTGATCCGTTGGGTGCTTCTACTGTAAGAATTTGATGTGGAGATCCGAGACAGAAAAAAGACAGTAAATCAAGTGACAGATCACTTATCGAGGCTTGAGAATGGAGAAACAGCTGGCAATGAACTGACAATCAAAGAAACCTTTCCAGATGAACAGTTGTTTGCCATGAAACAACAGGATTTCCCTTGGTATTCTGACTATGTAAACTATATAGTATCGGGAAAATGGCCATTGGAATGGACACGTCAGTAATAAAAGAAGTTCTTCAAAGAAGTCAAGCACTATTTCTGGGATGAGCCATACTTGTTCAAACGCTGTGCTGATCAATTACTGAGGCGTTGTGTTCCACAGGAGGAGGTCAATAGTGTCTTGCAGCACTGTCATTCATCACCATACGGTGGACACTTCAGCGGAAATAAAACTGCAGCCAAAGTCCTACAATCAGGTTTGTTCTGGCCCACTCTATTTAAAGATGCTTACTTATTTTCTCTTCAATGTGACAGGTGCCAGAGAACGGGAAATATATAGAGGAGAAATTAAGGACCTCTGCAAAACATTTTGGAAGTGGAGATATTTGATGTATGGGGGATTGATTTTATGGGACCCTTTGTTCCATCATTCGGAAACCTGTACATACTAGTTGCAGTAGACTACGTCTCCAAATGGGTTGAAGCAATAGCACTGCCATCAAATGATTCAAAAGTTGTGATAAAATTCCTTAAAAAGAATATTTTCACTCGCTTCGGAACACCTCGGGCAATTATCAGTGATGGTGGCACACATTTCTGCAACAGATACTTCGATGCACTCCTATCCAAATATGGAGTTACTCATAAAGTTGCCATTTTCTGCCATCCACAGTCAAATGGACAGGTTGAAGTTTCAAATAGGGAGATCAAAAGAATCTTGGAAAGAACCGTTGGATCAACAAGGAAGGACTGGTCTATAAAATTGAATGACGCATTATGGGCCTATCGGAAAGTTTACAAAACACCCATTGGTATGTCCCCATATCGAATGGTGTTTGGGAAAGCATGCCATCTGCCAGTGGAGCTTGAACACAAAGCATACTGGGCACTGAAGAAGTTAAATCTTGATCCATAAGCAGCAGGAGAAAAATGGCTCCACCAACTCAACGAATTAGAGGAATTTCAACTACAGGCTTATGAGAATGCCAAAATATACAAAGAAAAGACTAAGAAGTAGCATGATCAAAAAATAGTATGCAGACTACTAGAACCAAGGCATCAGGTGTAATTATACAATTCAAGGTTGAAAATTTTCCCTGGAAAGCTGAAATCAAGGTGATCGAGTCCATTTGTGATTACTCAGGTTTTACCATATGGAGATGTTGAGTTACTTGATCCCAACACCAACAATACATTCAAAGTTAACAGCCAGTGTGCCAAGCACTACCGAGGAGAATCATTTGAGCGACAAAAAGAAAGTGTCACACTTTCAGATCCAGCCTAACATTCGGGCAGTCATGTCTGGCTGACGACATTAAACTTAGCGCTAGTAGGGAGGGAACCCATGCAAATTGTGTATATATTCAGATTTGGTGTGTTTAATTTTTGTAGGTAAAGTCACATTTCATGATGGAAGGCGTTCTCGCAAATCTTCACAAGTAATTTCCTTCTCTCCCTCAAAACTCTCTGATGAAAGTCTACAAAGCTCGCTTGGAACGAATGAGACTTCTGATGATCAAAGGTACTCATAATGAAATTCATTGGATTATTGAAGCGTGGGTCCGGTTGGCAGGTGAGTCCTCCGACTCTTTTATTTCATATCTGCCTGGTTTAGGAAGAAGCACATATGCTAAGAAAAGAAGAGCTAAAATACTAGATGTTTGCTATAAATGTGCACGCATGACATGTAATACTTTTTGTTGTTCTTTAGGAATAATGTCTGATAACCGTGAAGATAAATTAAATTTATTAGGGATGGCATGAGTAAGGAGTCTTTGGATGACATATCATTGACTATTGAGACGCATTCCAGTGGATATGTGTATCACGCAATTCGCATGTTACATGCATAACTCCAAAAAGAAAAAACAATATTTAAGTCTCGGGAATCTGACTCTAAAAGACATTGTTTGCCAATTTATAAGAAAATTGGATGGGAAGGTTGTCCCTGACGCATAGACGTCATTCAAGCCATTACTTCTTGTAAATATTATTATCTCTTTGTATTTATGTAATAATTGTGATTCGTTTTTGTTATTTTCTTTTATTTTCTCCGATAGGATCCAGACTTTCACGATATATTTTACCGTTTAGCTAATAATTGTCATTTGGCAGGTACTAGTGCTATTATTACTCACTTTTTTTCAGGTTCTATAAATTCAACTCATCATTGCACTCTTGAAGGCATCCAGACTTGAAAAAAAATACATAAAAATAAAAATGGAAGCAACTTCATGAAGACGAGTTATAAACATTTGTGTGTTTTGTGGTACTAGTGCTGGTTCTAAACCAGAATTCGTAGCAGCAGCACAGGAATTGGGTCGAGTCATAGCTGAAAGGAATATGCACCTAGTATATGGTAGTGGCAATCTTGGACTAATGAGGTACGTTTCAAGGGTCGTACATGAAATAGGTAGTCAAGTTCTGGGAATCGTCCCAAAACCTTTGGGAGAGGCGAATCTTATAGGACCATCAAATGGAGAGGAACTTATCGTACCAGGTATATCTGAACGACTGGTAGAAATGATTAATCGTGCTGATGCTTTTATTACTTTGCCAGGTGGCTTGGGTACGATGGGGGAAATTTTTACAGTACTATCTTAGGCGAACTTGAACATACACCAGAAACCGATTGGACTGTTTAATGCTGATGGATTTTATGATTTTCGTTGTGTGTTTCTCGATGATGCCCGGAGAAATGGATTCGTGTCGAATACTGTAAAAGATATCCTCTTCACTGCCAGAACTGCCCATGATTTAATTGACCAACTTTTAGCCTTTGAACCACAAATTGACCCTATCTTATCCAAGATTAATTGGTCTGATAATGATCGTGGTAAGAAGCGTCGGATAAATCTGGATCTTGACCTTTAATTTTCTTTCTAGATGTAGAATTTCAGCTAACCAGGTATTGTCTTCTAAACTCTTCTTCTTCTTTTTAAGACATTGGGGACAATGTATCAATTAGGTTTGGTGGTGGGGAATAGTTGATTAGTATCTTGTATTTATTTTTCATTGTGTTGTTTTTATTTGATTTTTAGTCAAAAGTTTTCAAAAATTCAAAAAAATATAAAAAATATATATATATTTTGTTTTTTTGTGTTTTTAATTTGACTAATCAGGTGGAAATTAGTGTTTGAGATAGTTGTGTAAGGAATTTCCACTCCTGAGACGTATCTTAATCTATTTCGTAACAAGTTAATTTTTGTTTATTTCCTTTTGAATTATTTCATTTGTGGATTCTCCATAATATTGACTAAATTGGATCTTCATATGCTCAGTTGACAAGTATTATCAACATACATGGTAACATACAACCATGAGTTGTAAGTGAAAAGTTTGTAATATTCAGTGCTCTAGTTTAATTGGAGGAAACATCTAAAAAAAGCAATAGAAAAAAAAAACATCTGAGATACGAGTAATTAAGTCTGTATGGGTGTTTTAACACCTAGTGCCCTAAAACCAACTGGTTTGGGAGTCAATGGCCCAAAGCTAGCTAAATGGATTAAAGATGTTATAAAAAAAACACATCCGAGATCCGAGTAATTAAGTCTGTGGGGGTGTCTTAACATCTAGTGCCCTAAAACCAACTGGTTTGTGAGTCACTGACCCAAAGCTCACTACATGGATAAAAGATATTATGCAAATAAAAAAAAAGATATCTGAAATCCGAGTAATTAAGTCTGTAAGGGTGTCTTAACACCTAGTGCCCTAAAGCCAACTGGCCTGGGAGTCACTGACCCAAAACTCGCTACATGGATAGAAGATATTGTATATAAATAAAACAAAAAAAAATCCATTGCCAAAAAAAAGGTGTGAATTCTGATT
Source organism: Zanthoxylum bungeanum (assembly GCA_019454045.1). Classification (NCBI taxonomy): domain Eukaryota; kingdom Viridiplantae; phylum Streptophyta; class Magnoliopsida; order Sapindales; family Rutaceae; genus Zanthoxylum; species Zanthoxylum bungeanum. The sequence continues at coordinate 77,080 of SKCR01003136.1, forward strand.
TAACTTTAGCACAAAAATATTACTCTATTTTCAACTACACTTATGAATATTGTGGGCACAATGATTTGATTAATACCTTGTTGGTTGTGTATATGAAGAATGGTAAAAATAATCGGAGAATTTACTTATTTGGTAATTTAGAAAGAAAAAAACAACTACTAACTTAGATAAGAAGTTTCACTTGTTTAGTCAGTAACTTGTTTATTCTATTTTCTCTAGTCTTTTTGCTTTTTGTGCATTAGATTGACGTTTGTGGGTATCGTCACTGTAAGCCCTCACGAGACTACAACTCGTCCACTAGGGACACCTAGGGGTTTAAAGGCTTGTTGCTTACGCAAAATGCAACCGTGATCCCTACGAAAGTGGCTTAGTTTAATTTTAATTGTTTGTTGCATTTTATTTTGTTGTTTTGCTCGAGGACTAGCAAAATGTTAGGTTTGGGGGTGTGATGAGCGGAAAATATATCATTATTTACCGCCCTTTTTACTTAATATTTTGTATAGTTTCTCGATTTTTATGAACGTTTTGATGTGTTTTAGTTTATTTTGTAGATAAAATAAAATCAGGACTTCATGGAATCAATCAGGACTAAATTTGGAACAAATAAGGGCAAAAACTGGACTTGGCATTTTGATTTTGGAGATTGGACAATTGAAATGGCGTTCTAACGAAGTACAATTTCGGAAATTCCAACTTTGCGCAATTGTCGTATTTTGGCCATAACGTTTTACTCTGATATCGGATTGAGGTGATTTAAGTTCCAGATTAAAGAAGACTCAAAGAAATACAACTTTGAAGTTCATAATAATTTCTAATTCTGAAGTTTCCATTACCGAAATTGATAAAATATTTGGAAGTGTGTTATGTATAATTATTTAAGTCATTTTCAAAATAAAATAAAAAAATAAAAATCATGTTTGGTGGAGGATTTGGTGCCATGTTTGGTGCCATGTTTGGTGTCATGTTTGATGTCATGTTTGATGCCATGTTTGGTGGAGCAATTGGTGGAGAAATTGGTGGAAGCCTTTAGATTTGCCTATAAATACCATGCTAAACTTCGTAAATTTTTCATGCTTTCTTTGGAGGAATTTCTCCATGAAAACCTAAAGGAAAGTGTCTTGTATATTTATTTAAGTTTTCTTGTATTTTCTTTTTTATTTAATTAATAAAATTTTGTTTGTTTTCATTTACAGCATGAGCAGGTAATCTCATTCCGCTGGGGTGAAAATGTGAGACTTTTAATATAATAAATTAGATTAATATCCCTTATTTTAATTAAAATTTGGATTAATTAATTACCACCTATATGGCCGGTTTAGGTGAAAACCATATTTACCGCATAAATGGTCGGTTTTACATTTCAGATGTAGTTTTCGCCTATATGTTCGGTTTAGGTAATAACCTTGTTACCGCCTATATGGTCGGTTGGATTTAATTGAGACAAATGGAATTACCGCCTTTATGGTCTGGTTAAATATAATTAATTAATCGGTAAACATTGACAATAAGGGAGATTTTTAATTTTGAAATATTAAAATTGGATCCTCTAACCCCGGCATTTTCTTTCATTATTGTAATTTTACTTTTATTTATCTCCAAGTTATTTTCTTATGATGTTTTATTTATTTAAGTGTTTAGTAATCATAGGTATGTGTTGTAACTAAATACATAATCTGGGGTTGTGATGAATTCCAATATCACCAGTTTATAAGGGGTTATTTTGTGTCTTGGGTAATATAAATGTTTATTTATTAAGTCTTAAGCTTAATGCTTCTTGTTAACTGGCCATTAATAAGATTGATCTGGTAAACTTAAAATAAACTTGATGAAGGAATTTTAGGTTTCAGCCTTAAGTTTAATAGCCCACGATCTCCCTTAAAGATTAGATACCCCTTAATAGATTTCCTTCCAGGATAGACATACATATACTTGTCGACCGGGGGTAGCCACAATTGGAACTAAATCTTAATGAATTTAGGTAACTTGGTTGACATAGACATATGATTAATTGGGTTATTTGGGTATTTGCACTTGACCATCGACATAGGCTTTTGTTTAATTTCGTGTTCCAGGTTAATAAACCGATATATTGCACAAACATGAGATAACCACTTCATCTTTAAAAAGATATTGGAATAATTCACAACCCCAGATAGTTTTATAATATTGATTTTACCTTTAATTCACCTTTGCACTATTTTATTTAATTGTCTTTAGTTTAAAATAATCATCCAATCAACAATGAAATCTATTAGATACTCGTAAATTTTCAACGTCATAAATTAATAGCCTAAGTATTAAGTCTTCGTGGGATCGATATATTTTATAATACTTGAGTGATACGTGCACTCGCGTTATACGTGTGTGATCACGCCGATCAGTTATCCTCCACATTTTGATGGCAGTCACGTCACCGATCTATTTAGTTCAGACCTCCGCCTGTTTGTTAGGTGTGGACTGATGCTCATGATATCCTGTGCATATCAAGATAGAATCCGTCAGTCTTGTGTACAGGGAATAGGCACCCTACACGTGTTTACGATCTAGTAAATTCATGACCGTGGTATAACTTCGAAAGCTTATTCCGAGTGTTATTTATAGATCGTAAATTGAAATTTGACTATATTATACCGAGATGATTTGACGTTTTTATCTATATCCCAGGTATAATATGGATAGCCTGTGACGGAGGATTATACGTGTGCAATGACCTCGACTTGCATAATTTAGCGAGATTATACGTGGTCGTCATAATTCATGAGTGGGTGAATTATGGACACGAAATTGGATTTCGTGACGGATAAACCTAAACTTAGAGAGTCCCACAATATGAAGTGTACTTGTTGAGCATTTGGGAAACATGTTATGAATAATACAGATTATTCATAATACTTCATCGAATTAAATGAGTTAATTCGAATCGTTTAAACGGTTCAACGAAAACACATGCATAAGGGTATTTTTGGTCAATCGTAATTATTGTGTATTTTTATTTGATACATAATTTGATTAGATACACATTAATTAATTGTCAAATTAGATTTTGACACATGTCACTTCTATACGTATTTTATTTAATGTAAATAAAATACATATGGATCAATAATTATATTAATTAATTATTTAGATATTTAAATGTTAAATATTTAGATGATTAATTGAAATATATATTTCATAATTGTTATGGACTATATGTTGAATTATTATTGGTAAAACATAGCATTAAATTTAAGGTTAAAGTGTTAAATTTGATTTTTGATTACTTTAACTTTATTTTTAATTTAATTAAATAATTTTTATTTGTGATAATTTTTATCACACATGCTTATTATTTATTTGAAACATGTGGCATGATTTATTAATTTGATTTTGGATCAAATTATTTTTTTCCAAAAATGACCATTTTGCCATTGGTATTCGGCTAAGGCTTTTTTAAAAGGGAAAAAAATTTTCTTCTTCACTTGAACCATCCTCCATGGCCGAAACTTGTTCCCAAAAACCCTCTCAAATTTGTTTGAAGATTCAACAAAAAAAAGGAAGAAAATAAAAAAAAAAGGCTTTAGGAAATTGGAGAATTTGAGGTAATACTCAATATCCCTAAGCTTGAAAGCATGTTTCTTCTCCTTGATCTTCTAGATAGACTCTAGGGTTTCTTCTTTTCTTGTGAATTTGGGTTTTTTGGATTTGGAGGATGGAATTGGAAGCCTAATGCATGTGTGAAGTCGTTTGGGGTAATATTATTGTAATATTTATCCAATTTGATCATTTGATGATACGTTGCCATTCTAGAGTGTTATGAACACTCTTGTAATGTCTAGAATTATTCTTGGGTGGTTCATGTGTGGTGACTTTGATTGGTGTTTTGATTAATTGGATTAATATTGAAAAATTGGATTTAAAGCATGAAAATTGACATTTTTACATTTTGGATCAGATCTGGAATAACAGTGAATATGGTGATGAAAAATATGTCTTATGAATATATTGGATGTGTTTTGGGTGTTGGAAAAATTACCGAAAATTATTTCGGTGTTGAAATAAGCGAAAACGGTGAAAAACGGCGTTACCGGGTGACTTTTGAGCCAACCGGGTGACGGCTGCCCAAACATTGAATTTGTCACTGTTCGGGCAGCCCATGAACTGCCCTAATACTATTGGGACTGACTTGGGCAGCCTTCATGTGTATTGGGTAGTCGGTTCGGTCAAAAATGTGTTTTATGCCATTTTACGGAAAAACATTTTCGTAAAAGTTTCGCGACGTTTCTCAACTATTTATGTCGTTATTTGATATCGAATAAATATGTTTACGTAAAATATGAATGAATTATTCATATTGGACATTGAATAATTCATTCGGTAATTTAAAAAGTTTTAAAATTATGATTTCGCCCGAACAGCGCTTCCGCTGCGCCCTTTGCCCAAAACCCCAACACCACCGAGTCAGGATTATCTTTGCCATGGGGTCGGAGCATCTCCCCCATGGCCATGCTTTGGTTGGTTCGATGAGGTAGCATTCCCTCGTGGTCAAGTATTGTTGCCAGCTCAGGGTCGGGTCATGTCCCATCGAGTCTGAATTATCTTTGGCGTGGGGTCGGAGCATCTCCCCCATGGCCTTGCTTTGGTTGGCCCGATGAGGTAGCATCCCATCGTGGCCAAGTGTTGTTTCCAGCTCAGGATCAGGTCATGTCTCACTAAGTCTGGATTATCTTCGGCATGGGGTCCGAGTATCTCCCCCATGGCCATGATTTGGTTGTCAGCTCGGGGATGGGCCCCGTTCCACCGAGTCCGAATATTTGGTGGCATAGGGTCGGAGTTTCCCCTTCATGACCACATACTTTAGGCCGAGTAGCCGCAAAAGTTCAAAAAATATGCTAAGTATTGAAAGGAGAAAACAAACATACAATTAATAAAAACCGAAGAGTATATCAAATACAAACTGTTATAAAATAACATTGTTTAATACATTGGGCCCCCTCGAGGTCACCCACTTCTTTCAGTGGGGCATAGAAGTCGGGGCCTCAATCTCGACCATGACATCGGGATCACCGGTCTCGGAACCAACCGCAAGAACATCAATTTCGGTCGGGGGAGCTGAGGCCACATGAATTGAGATGGAGGCCCCAGGTTCAGCAGGAGGGGCCTCAGGCTCCGTTATTGACGGGGCGACCTAGGAGATAGAAGATAGGGTCACTGCAGGTATAGGCTCGGGTTTCTGAGCTTGCTCGAGTGGGGGAAGTAGGGCTATGGCCTCTTCATCAGATATCTCACCCTTGCAGAATTTGATAGCAGTATGGATCAGTCCCACATCCATCCCAGACAAGAGCCACGTGAAGATGTTCGTGTACTACTATACCTCTTCCAATTTGGCGATGTCTAAGGAGGCCTCCAAGTCGGCCTCCTTCGCCTTCAGATTTTCCAGCTCAACCACTCTTATCTTCAGGTCGTCCAGGGCCTGATCCTTTGCTTGGTCATATCGCTGAGCTTGGTCCCCGGAGAAACTTTATCCCACCTCAGCACTTTGGCCTCTTCCTTGGCTACATCCATGTTCTTCTTCGCGATCGCGGAGGCATTACAGAGAGACTCAGCCAGGGCATTAGCATTCAACTCGGCCTTCTTCAACCTTTGCACCTCTGAGGCGAGCTTCTTGTTCTCCTCCAATAGTTTGGCCAACTCAATGTCCCACTCAATCATCGAGGAATTGAGCCTTTGTACTTGGCCTCCCTCGGACAAAAGGCTGATCAGTAAATCTTTGTTCTTGGCCATCATATAGTCGAGCAACAAATGTGGAAACAAAGGTAAAACCTGCTAAGTCAGATAAGAATTACAAGAGTATGACAGACAGTTACCTCGTTGATGAATGAGCAGAACTTTGATATCAGCTCATCGGAGGAGATATCTTTATAAGCAGGGATACGTTCATGAGGTAAGATCTCGGCCATCAAATTGAAGGCGAGCACGAGATGGGCCACAACATCCTAGACTTTATCACTGAAGTCATCCACTTCAAGCACTGTGCCGCCCTTCCCAATCTCGGAAGGGGCCTCGGCTACTTTCTTCCCCTTTTGGGTGGCAGTTTTCTTGGCAGATGGCCCTTCCACCCCATCGGCTTCATCGACTCCGATCAAGTGGCGACGTTACTTTGATGTCCGAGGGGGAGCATGTGACTTCTGAACTGGAGGGCTCAGGGCAGTGAGACTGAGGATGGCGGGAGGAGTTGCACCAGGAGGAATAGTCATTTTGGCCTTCCCTTTGGCCTCGGGTGGAATTAGGGTGGTGACACGTACTCAAGAGCCATCGGACGTTCCCTGAACACCCGACTACCACAAGGCTTGGAGCGTCCCCTTCACGCTTTTTGAACTCGACACTCCTACAAAACGAAAGACAGAAAAGATGGTTAAAATTCGAGCACAAGTAAAACCACCCCAAAAGAAACCAAGTATAGAAGTAGTTATTAGCAGGCCAGGTCATGTCTACCAGTCTCCTCGGACCACGTGGAGGTGTGTTCAAAATAAGGCCTGAATTGGCAAAAGAATAGTCGTTGATAATAATTTTACAGTGGCCTGCAAAATCCATGGCCTTCTTGATTCTGGCTTGAACTTGATGGCTAACTTTGGAGGGTCCCCCCAACAGACTGAAAAGGTTCAGAGAGTTAGCATATTTTTTATCAGATTAGTAAGTGAGAAGGCCAGAGGACAGGTTCTCACCTCCATCCATGAAAACACTGAGGACGACGATAAACTCGGAGCTAGTTGAATAAACTCGCCCCTAGTTACCTGTGGCCCAGAACCAAGTGTCCTTGAAGTTCTTATTGGTGGAATGGAGGTCGGTGATAAGAAGGGGCGTGTCAGGGTATGAAGAAAGATAGTATCAGCCATGGTGGGACTTGGGGTTGGCTTTTAGTTTGTACAGCCGCTTCACTTCTTCAAAGGTCAGCTCTCCCAAGCCTGCTCGATGCCAGATCACATGGAAGCCGGCCAGGATTCGCCAACTGTTTAAGTATAGCTAGCAAGTATGGGTGATAATTTGGGTCAGGATTCGTTTATTCATTTGATTCGATTCGCTTTAAAGCAAATACAGGTTTGAAAAAATGGATTCGTTTAATAAATGGGTCAATTCGATTCGATTCATTTATTAAACGAATCGAATACGAATTTAAGCTCATTGATTCGTTTTATTATTTTTATTTACTAGTTCTTGTTAATTTTCAATTCAGATTCGAGAAATTATAGCTAATTACGATAGAAAAAGTAATATTTTCGATATTTAGTGAGGTTTTAGTAAATATATTAATTACATATTTCATATGTATATATTTATGAATAATTAATGTAAATCAAGTGTGGTAAATTATTTTTTTAAATAATATCATGACTAAACGAATATTCGTATTCGATTCGTTTATTAAACGAATCGAATACGAATCCTGATATTAGGATTCGTTTAATAAACGAATCGAATATGAATCCATCACATTTTGATTCGATTCGTTTAGGATTCGATACAAATTCGATTCGTTGATTCATTTTGCCACCCCTACTGGCAATTGACAATCTCCATAGAGGCCAGCATTCTAGCAAAGTAAGTTTGCATAGGCAGTCGCAATCTTGCCTCAAAAAAGGCTGGAACCAAGGCCACCGAGCCAGCCTTAGGGCAACCTGCATACTCCAGAAGGGCTGGAATCTCTAATTGGACGTCAGTCGGAATGGCATACCGATGCCGAAGAATACTTAGCTCTCCCTTTGTGACTACTAAAGGGCGATCAATGTCTAATTGTGACATATCCAAGGAAACCCGTTAAGGATCCGGTCGAGGGATCCGATGATGGTAGGTATCGTTATCCTCCTCAGACGGGGTCAGAGTAGTATCAAGATCTTCTAAACTTGCTGGCCCCGAGCTGAGATGTGTTGCTTTTGGGGGTGGAACAGAGGACCTAATCTCCAGAGGAGTTACCGAGGTGGACTCAGCGTCTGACATTCTTGGAACGACAAGACCCGAGGAGCGTAATCAGTTAATGGTCAGTTTTGGGAGCATGCCATACACAAGAACTATTATAACTACCGAGGACCTAACCTAAAGGCTCTAAGTGTGCTAATAATGGCAGAGGTGGTAGATCTTTTCTACAACATCAAACAGAAACACGTTCAAAAACCCACAAACAAAGATTTCGTTGGGTTTCTATGGTCTAACCGGGATCGATTTAAGCAAGAAACATACATGTGAATACAATAAAGAAGTTACAGAATACTTACATTGATCGGTTGAGTGATGCGAAGAACAAAATCATCAAGCTTTTCCCTCATAGAGCTCACGACTTTGACTGGTTTTTGCTCCTCCAAATTCGGCCATGGATGATCTATCAAGCTCCAAGCTTTGGTTGATGATTCCATGCTCACGGGTGCGGTTCCTTATCACATTCGCAAGACTCCAAAAGCGTGCTAGCACTCCGGAAATTTTGCCGCAAAACTTCCTTTGCTTCTCCTATCACTCACGGTTTTTTATAGTGAAAAGGAAGAAGAAGTGGCCCTTGGCCGAGAGAGAGGGAGAGAAGAGTGGAGAGAGTGTTGTGGTTTTGTGTATCTAATACACTTATTTGAAATTCCAAAAATCAAATACCAAAATTTACTTTCAAAAAGTCAAGGCATTAATGCCATCCAACTACACCCATCAATCAACTCAAAGTGACTAGATATCACATCAATTGATTGACTAGTGATTTGACGTTTGATAGGACTTGTGGCCGCACTTGAATTCGAAATGCGAATGCGTCCGCAAACACTCCCGGGCTCGGGTTCGCTAATTCCAAATTAACGAATTTTCCGTTGCGACGTAATTAAATAATTATGCATATCAAAATTACTATTCACGTCGC
>SKCR01003137.1:0-66122 GCA_019454045.1 Zanthoxylum bungeanum
CAATTCCACGTATCACTTGGAAGAGTGCTCACATGTATGCTTGTGTTTTCATGAATATGATATGCTGAATGAAGTTGTATGTTCATTGTTACTTTGAGGTATTTTGTTAGACATGTGTTATTAGAAATGAGATATATGCGAAATGTATGTATGAGTGTTATTTTGTACCCATGAATATAGAAGCATGATATTCTTAGGAATAAGTGTTACTTAAGCCTGATTAAATTATCATGTAAATCCTTTCATTACAAATGGCATAAGTAAGGGACCATTCTGAACCCAACGGTTTGAGGTCTTCCCTTGTGAGGGGTGAGTGCGGCCTTAAATCTCATTTTCCCGGTTCACACCGGGTGGCGACTCCATTATTCTCCGGTTTAGTCCCCCGTGGCTACTCCGTACTCCCGACCGGGCCGCGAGCCCGGGACAGCATGCGTCGCCCCAGATTTCTGTGTTCCCACAATAAGTTGATGATGTATTACTTCTTAGCAATAACATTCCCATAATATTATCGGTGAAAGCTTGGTTTTCATTAAATTCTCCATGGAATACATGGGAGAAGCATGTTTTATTCTAGGAATAAAGATCTACTGGGATAGATCTAAAAAACTATTGACAACTCTCCTAGAGTTCGTACGTTTTTGAAATGTATGTGACCTGATGTCTCATATGCTTTGAGCATATGTAGACGTTATAAAGCCAATCCAGGTGATGGTCACTGGATTGATCTAAAGAACATCTTTGAATATCTTGGATGAACTAAGGATGCTTTCTGAAAATATGGAGAAAGGAGAACTTGAGGTGACTAGGTTCACCGCTGCAAGTTTCCAAACCGACAAAGACGACTTTAAGTCGCAATAAGGGTACATATTTAGTTTGAATAACGGAACAGTGAGCTAGAAATCTTCCAAGCAAGATACTGTTGCCGAATAAACAACAAGACTGGAACATTGCTGCAGCTGAGGCAGCAAAAGAAGCATTTTGGATCTATATAATCCTAATTGGAACGAAATCATATTCTTTTATGATCTCATTAAAACGTTGGTTCCAAGAACGCGATGCTTGCTTCAATCCATAAATGGATCGATTTAACTTACAAACCTTGTTTGCAAATCTAGGTATGACAAAACCGTCAGGCTGTTACATATAAACATCCTCCAAAAGGTTTCCGTTAAGGAAAGCAGTTTTGACGTCCATATGCCATATCTCGTAATCGAAATATGCAGCAATAGCAAGCATTATCCAAATGGATTTAATCATGGCAACAGGTGAAAAGGTTTCGTCGTAATCGACACCATGTCATTGACGATACCCTTTCGCTACAAGCCTAGCTTTGTACGTTTGTATGTTGCCATCCATGTCAGTCTTCCTCTTGAAGACCCATTTGCAACCAATATGCTTTACGCCTTCTGGTGCATCAACCAGTGTCCAAACTTGGTTGGTGTACATGGAATCCATTTCTGAATTCATGGCATCTTTCCATAAATCGGAGTCGATACCTTGTATCGCTTCCTCATACGTAGCCGGCTCATCTTCCTCAATAAGATTAATATCAACATAAGGTGAGATCAGAAACCCATACCTCTCAGGTTATTTTCTGACTCTCTCTGACCTACGCGGTCCTTGTGTATTCGAAGATTGTGGTACAGTCTCATCCCTGATGGACTGTTCATGTTCCGTTAAGGATTCTGTGCCAGGAAGAGTATCACTCCGATTTTCATCGAGTTCTACTTTCCTCCCACTTATCACTGCATTTAGGAATTCCTTCTCAAGGAAAACTGCATGTAGAGCAACAAATACTTTGTTCTTTTGTGGGTGATAGAAGTAATATCCTTTGGTTTCCCTAGGATATCCTACAAATAGGTATTTATCTGATTTGGGTTCAAGTTTGGTACCTTCCAAACGTTTGACGTATGCCCAGTATCCCCAAATCTTCAGGAATGAGAAACCCGGTTTCTTTCCTGTCCATATTTCATACGGAGTCCGTTGAATAGAATTTGACGGAACCTTATTCAAAATAAGTATTGCACTGTTCAATGCATATCCCCAGAAGGAATATGTAGCTCTGTGTGACTCATCATAGACCTTACCATGTCTAACAAAGTTTGGTTTCTCCGTTCGGACACACCGTTTAATTGCGGTGTTCCATGAGGAGTCCACTGTGAAAGAATACCATATTCTTTCAAGTAATCAAGAAACTCATTGCTCAAGTTTTCGCCACCACGGTCCAACCGTAATGTCTTAATACTTTTGCCGGTCTGTTTTTCTACTTCGTGTCGAAACTCTTTGAATTTCTCAAAAGTTTCCGACTTGTGTCTCATAAGATAAACATAACCATAACGAGATGCATCATCCGTAAGGTTACGAAGTATTCATATCCACCTCTAGCCTGGCTAGACATGGGCACACAAACGTCACTATGAATAAGGGCTAACAGTTCGGTGGCACGTGCACCTTTACCGTTAAAAGGTGATTTAGGCATCTTGCCTAATAAACAAGATTCGCAGAGGTCATATGAATTTGGATCAAATCCGTCCAAGTACCCACTCTTCAAAAGTGTGGATATACGTGTCTTGTTTATGTGTCCTAGACGACAATGCCACATATAAGTTTCATCTTTGTTACTTACTTTAAGCCTTTTGTTTGTTACATTATATGTTTGAGATTGATTTATATTCAAAATATAAAGACCATTATTTGCATCAGATGTGCAAATTTCTATATCATTTTTATACATAAAACACCCAGTGTTTCTAAATACAAAAGTATACCCGCATTGGGTTAACATAGATACATAAATTATATTCCTAGTCAAACTAGGTACTGTTGGACAATTATGACCCATAACGTCACTATTTGTACAAATCACGGTGTTGTTGTACAAATTAACTATGTGACAAAGGAGATTGCACTCTTATCATTTGTGATTAGATCACCTAGATATATAAATGATAGGAGGTCCCTATGATTTGTTCCTGGACGGATAATGATATGAGACAGTATCAGTCCACGAAGGATAAATCATAAAATATCCCTAGTCAGAGTATTATCGAGATTGGACATCGATAAATACGTAAAAGACTAGTATTACACTTGTGCTCGTTGTGAGGGCACAACGACATAGTTCTCATAAATTTGGGTATAGGATACTCATGCAAGTGTAAAAGGAGGTTGTGTTTTACCGATGGTATGGGAAACAGCTTCGCTCTGGATAGACCCCCTCGAAATTCCATTGGTAGTATGACTATGTGTCTATGGAAGTCCGACATCAGGGTAGGTGTATTTGGTCTTAACTTGAGACTTGCACCGCTAATACTTGCGACAATCGATATACTCTAGTTGCGGTCGTCCAGGGCTTTACGGTTCTGTGTACGCCAATGTCTGGGTTATATATGAGAATCGTAGAGTAGTTGGGTGTGATGTCAAGACGGAATTGTCACTCCAGTCATAATGGAGATGATGTCACGTAGGATACTGTATTAGTACTCTTAAGTGCTGAAGCCATCGGGATATTATGACAAGGTCATGTATATCCGATTATAGAGACTAGTTTCCAGACATCCGACATGTGCTTCATACGGGGCAGACACTATTCCAGCCCCAGGCCTAGCACGTGACATCCGATACTGGATTGATATGCATTATACTATGTATACTACGCCTGATACATATCTATATATTCCTATAAGGATATTTCCGGAGAATTGGGTAGGCATGGCGCTTTGCTAGAAGCCAACCTTGTCTTGTAATTCGGTACAAACGTAGTACTTGGTACTTACGTGTTCGGATAGTCTGCCAACATATCCGGGGATCTCATGGGTCGCTTCCCAAAGATTCACCGATGACGTATAACTCGCACTCTATATTAATCTGGGATTAATTAGAAGAGAGAGAAAGTTAATCTGGGATTAATAGCGGAGATATTTTATCTGGGATAAAATATCCATTAAAGAGAGATAACGATTAATTTGGAATTAATCGAGAGAAATTAATATATTTGATATATTAAATGAAATTGGATTTCGGCGCGGAATTAAAATTAGATTTTAATTCGGGCAAACGAGTTAATTTAGAATTAATTCGTTAGCGACATGAATAGTAATTATGTTTGGCATGATTATTTAATTAAATTAGATTTAATTACGACGCAGCAGAAAAATCGTTAATTAGGAATTAGCGAACCCGAGCCCGAGAGTGATTGCGAGCGCATTTGCATTTCGAATTCGAGTGCGGCACGCAAGTCATATCAAGCGTCAAATCATTAGTCGCATCAAGCGTCAAATCGCTAGTCACTCAAGCGTCAAATCACTTGTCACTTTGAGTGATGTGACTTGACAACTTGATAGACTTGATATGACTTGATGGACATTGATGTTGGAGTGTGGAACACTCAAGGTTATTACATTTAATTTATTTTGACTTTTTGAAAGGAAAATTAAATTGTAAAACATTTATATATTTTTGGAAAATATATAAAGTAAATGTTTTACACTTTTGTAACTAACCTAACACTTTCTCTCCATCTTATTTTTCTTCTCATTCTCTCCTAAAAGTGACGCCCAAGGGGCTGCTCACTGTCTAAAATGGCGTGAGCCATGAAGGAAAATTCATGGGTTTTGTGGCAAAATCCAAATGCTAGCACACTTCCAAGAGTTATACGAAGGTGATATGGAAACCCACCCACGAGCCGGGAATCAAACGACGAAGTTTGGAGCTTCAAATGTTGGATCAAAATCTGATTTTTGGAGGCAGAAAATCTGCACAGCAGTGGCGTTTTTGGAGGGCAGAATTTCAGTTTTGTTCTTCACCAAATCTTCTCAACCGATCGATGTGAGTATTCCGCTACCTCCGTTGATGTATTCACATATGTTTTTCGTGCTTATAATTGATCTTGGGACCTTAATAGAAACCAACAATGGCATCTAGAGCAAGGTTTGAGCATGATAATTTTAGGCTTAAAATTGGGTAAAATGAATTTGAGAATGATTTTATGAAACTGGATGATTGAGTATGCTTAAATGTTGTTGAATTAAAGATTGATTGGATCAATTTCACGAAAATTAGTTTGGAATAATTTTCCCCAATTTACTTATGGTGGTCGAATGGTAGATGCCCTATTTAGTCTTGGATTTTTTTTGATTTTTGGACATTGGATGTGTTGGAAATCATTCGGGATATGGATTTAATATCGATTGTGAAATTAATTGGATTGAATTCGAATCAGATAAAAAGTCCCTCCTTGGCCGAGACTAAGAAGCATGTATATGGGTTTGATTTGATCAAAATATGTGTTGACACTAATTGATGTAAATGAGCATGATTAATTATGAATATTGATGTTTTAGAAATGTTGATTTGGTTAATTAATCATGTTATACACTTTAGGTTAATTAAATGTGAAATTGGATTTATGAATTTAATTAATGGGCCTTAAATTGGATTTGGGCTTTTAAGTTGTTATTGGGCTTATTGGGCTTTTTGTACAAAGTTGGGTTTAGGCAAATTGGATTGGATTCAATTGGGCCCAAAACCGCCACCATAAAGCCCAAATGCGACTTTATGGACCTTTAAAGTTTAATTGGGCCTAATGGGCCAAGATTGATTTTTGGGCTTATGGGGTAACTCCCGGATTGGATTTTGGTTATTCGGTTTGACCCGAGTTGACCAAAATTCCACACCACAAGAAATTAATTAAAAGCCCATTGGACTTTAATTAAATTGACGTTGGACGTTAATCGGGCTTTGAGACCCGTAACGATTAAATTTGGAATTTAAGTCGTAAAGGTTTATAATAAAGTGTAGTATTTAATTTGGAATTAAATAGCGAATTAGAATTGAATGCATATTAAATTGGATTTGATGATGTAGTTTAATTTAATTCGAGAATTCGTACTTTGAGTACTTATTCGCAAAAACGAGTTTGACTCGAGCAAAATCAAATCGTTTTTGAACATTGGATGAATACTAATTATCAGATTAATTAATTTGATTAGATTGATTGATAACATGCTTGTGTGAATACGTGGTTGCGATGCATGAATAATGTATATCAGATGGATATTAGTCGGGTGGGGGCAATTTTGGAAATTGTTGTAATAAATTTGATTTATTAAATTGGACCTGCGAGTCCAGCCTTATTGCCTCCTTATTCTTTGTATTCTCTTCTCACATATTCCCCTCAATGTAAATGAGGTTTCTTTAGAAGTGCAGTGTAACGGGTAGAAGTAAATACAAGTGCTAGCGTGAGAGAGAAATGGAGAGAGTTGATCTAGGATCAATGTGTTAAGTATCCATCCGCATATCATTATTATTTTATTCATATGCGCTTTATTATGTGTTTAGAATGCATGTTTAAGGGTGTATGATGATGAGACCTTAACAAAGATAATAAATTGGTTTCCAATTTGCACTCGAAAAACCCTCGTAAAATATTAAGCGTTTTTCCTTCCATTGAGTGATTCTCACTCAAGATCTAAGACGGCATTGGTTTGTTGGCCAAAGTCAAGGCCTTTGTCTGTCGAAGATGTGTTTGAATCACGAAGGCTTTGTTACATGTCAGTGTCTTGTCCAAGTTGTTGTTTGTTGGCCAAAGTCAAGACCACTTCTTGTCCATCGACATTGATTACGAAGCTTTCCATGGTCAATAGGCCGCGCTTGACTGGGATCACTAAGTTTGTTGTGCCGAAGCCAAGGCTTAGTTGATTCAGAGGAAAAAGGTTAGGTAATACATTGGATGTATTGGCATATATAAGATATATGTTTCGGACTTGGATGTCCCCCTACCGGATCTAGGAATTGGATTGGATCCAATCGATCTTAGAGATCTACCTAGATAATTATCATACAATTTGTTGGCCAAAGTCAAGATTGTGTGATATTTAACGGGATCCTAGCCCATTAGGAAATGCGGTTTCCCGAGTACTCGACAGAGGGTTAGAGGCTCGCCGAAAAATAGTGGGAGGCAAGAATTGAATTTGCAATACTCGTTCAATTACTCGCCATACGCGCTCAAACAAACATTATTCGTCAAATAAATTAAATGTTAGTTGGACTAATATTTAAATCGTTGTTTTAATAAATAGTTGGACTATATATTCAAACTATTCATTTATAGTTGATTTTATAATTGGATTATAGTAATCAATATAATTGAATTTAATCTATTAAATTATTGTTAATTAAATAGTTGGACTATTGTAATCATTATAATAATTAGTACCTTAATCGTTGATTAAATAGTTGGACTATTAGAATCAAGATTATATTGAAAGATTGACATTTAAAACATAATCCTGGGGAAAATATATTTAAATGGTTTAATTTTCAAATTGGGAATAAAATTTCAGGATGGTCCTGGAAAATAATAAGTTACTTTATTTGATAAAATAACATATTATGCCTAAGCCTGGAGTTAAGCAAATAGTAGAGCATAATCTTTGGAAGATTATGTGATGAGAACTTAAGTGCTTAATCCATTAAGCTTGTCACAGTAGACTCCTTAATTTCTGAATCAGAACTAAGGATTAGATCCTTAAAGTATGATACTGAAATTGAAGGATCTTCATAAATCTATCTTTAGATTTTAGAAGTACTAATATTGCAATAGTAAACTCTTTGAGAGTTAATGACTATTCTCAAGGAGATAAAGTCAAAGTTTGCAATTAGACAAGTAGCGCAAGGCGCACCTTACTTCGATATTCTAGAAGGCCAAGGCTTGGCCAAAGGCTTCTGGAGTGTTGAAACTGGCAAAGGCAAAATCATTATAATCTTCTGCGAAGATAAATGACATATCCCAAAATGTCTGCCTAAATTGTGGCAAATGGGATCGCGGAAACGTGACTGCCGTTTGGACAAAGCAGACATGAAGGAATTGAAGACGAGCAAGGCTCTGACTTCAAATATGTTTGTCAAGATTATGTTCACTACTAGTATTAAAATTTGATTTTAAATACTTAGTGTGATACATAAATATATATTGATGTTCAGAATCTGCTGTGAGCAGGATACTGACTTCAGTTGAGATTTCATCTGCGAATTGAAAACGGGACGACTGTCGCTGTTTTATTCGTAGATACCTAAGTTTAGGAACTACCTTTGGGTGTGTACCTAAGTTTGGAAACTGTTATAATGTAACTAGTTTGACTAGATACATTATCTCTATATCAGTGTTTGACCCGTTGCGGGTGAACCTTTATATTCTAGAACACTAAAGTGTTTTACTACATAAGGATGATATTGAGATAAACACATTAGATGTGAATAACAGGATTTATATTTTGAATATAAAATTTATCTCAAACATATAACATGACAAACAAATAGCTCAACTGATTTGATCAGAAGAAACTAATTGTGGCATTGTTGTCTGTGACGCAATCAAAACAAGAATCGTATATCCACACTTTTGAAGAGTGGATACTCAGACACATTTGATTCCCATTAAATAAAGTCTACGAATCTAGTTTATTGGGCAAAATGCCTAAAACACTATTTACTTGGTAAAAGTGTAAATTCCACCAGTCTGTTAGCCCTAGTTCATAGTGAAGCAAGTGGGCCCATGTCTAGCTAGGCTAGATGTGGATATGAATATTTCGTGACCTTACGGATGTGGCATCGCGTTATGGTTATGTGTTTCATTTGAAGAACACAAATCAGAAACTTTTAGAGTTTCGACACGAAATAGACAAACAGATCAGATATAGTATTAAACCGTCACGGTAAGACCGTAATGGAAAATACTTAAGCAATAAGTTTCTTATATACTTGAAAGAGTAAAGTATTCTTTCAAATGAGGACTCCTCTCGGAACACGTCAATTGACGGTGTGTCCGAACTAAAGTAACCGAATCTTGTTGGACATGATAAGGTTAATGATGAGTCGCTCTGAGCTACCATTTCATTCAACGGATAAGCTTTAACAGTGCAAGAACTTATTTTGAAAAAGATTCCATTAAAATCTGTTTGACGGATTTCATATTAGATATGAACGGGAAAGAAACAAGGTTTCACATTCCTGAAAATTGGGTGTGCTAGGCATATGTTTTGATGATACCAAACTAGAACCCAAATTGGATAAGTGCCTATTATACGTTATCCTAGGGATACCATAAGTATAGTACTTATACATCTCACGAGAGAACAATTAGATTGTTGCTCACCATGCGGTTTTCCTAAGAGGAATACCGAAATGCAGTGGTAAGTGGGAGGATAGTAAAACTCGATGAAAAATCGGAGTGATACTGTTCCAGGCACCGAATCCTAATGGAACACAAAATAGTTCATCAAGGATGAAACTATTACCATTAATCTTCGAATACACAAGAACCACGTATGTCAGAGAGAGTCAAAAAATAAACTGGGGTATGAGTTTCTGATCTCACCTCATAAAGATGTCTATCTTTTGAGGTATACTAACTGACTACATATGAGGAAGTGATACAAGGTATCGACTCCCTATTATGGCAAAGTGCCATGAATCCGAAATGGATTCCATGTATATCAACCAAGTTTGGATACTAGTTGATGTACCGCAAGGCATTGTGCCTATTGGTACTTATAAGTCTTCAAGGAAGACATAAATGGAAGGCAACATACCAACGTATAAAGCTAGGCTTTTAGCGGAAAGGTATCGTTATCAACATTGTGTTGATTACGATTCAACCTCTTACCTGTTGCCATGGTATATCTATTTGGATAATGCTTGCTAATGCTGCATATTTCATTTATGAAATATGACAGCTGGAACAGCAAAATCGCTTTCCTGAAAAGGAAACCTTTTGGAGGATGTTTATAACATCCTGTCGGTTTTGTCGTACCAAAACTAGCAAACAAGGTTTGCAGGTTATTCGATCCATGTTTGGATTGAAGCAAGCATAGGTTCTAGGAATTTTTGTTTTGAAGTGATCATAATGGTATATGATTTAATTCAAAAGGAAATGATTCTTGTGTATATAAGAGGGTTAGTGGGAGCGCACTGACGGTGGCTGTCATATAAAATAATGATAAATACGTCATTTCTTGGAAATGATATTCCCAAATACAAACAATCGGTGAAAGCTTGGCTTTCGAGAAATATCTCCGTGGAATCGTACATTGAAAAATGTACGCAACCTGGTGTCTCATACGCTTTGAGCATATGGATTCACAAACAGGCCAATCCAAGTGATAGTCACTGGATTGAAGTTAAGAACATACTTAGTATCTTAGAGAACTAATGATGTTGTCTTAGTCTAAGGAGAATGAGAACTTGAAGTGACTGGGATCACTGTAGCAAGCTTCCTAAAATCGATAAAAATGACTATAAGTCGCAAACAGTACTATACAGTGTGAATAACGGAACAGTGAGCTGGAAATCTTCCAAGCAAGATACTGTTACCGAATAAACAACAAATGCAGGTTAATTGCTGCAGCTGAGGCGGCAATAGAAGCATTCTGGGTCGATAAACAATCTAATTAGATTATATATAATTCTGTTAGCAGCTGAGCTAGGCGTCAGCACAGGCTAAATAATTAATGGTCTCATCAACGATCCGGATATATACTTCGACTATTCATCTTATTCGTTCGGATCATACATCGTGGCGATGTGATGATCGAATAAATCACATCAGACGATAATCATGCAAATCCGCTGACGAAAGCTTTTCTCAGCAGTTTGAGCCAACCGTACATAGTTCGGGTGACAAGCACTCGAGTGACTGGATATAGGCCAAGTGGGAGATTGTTGGACAATTATGACCCATAGCGTCACTATTTGTATAGATCACGGTGTTGTTGTACAAATTAACTATGTGACAAAGGAGATTGCACTCTTATCATTTGTGATTAGATCACATAGATATATAAATGATAGGAGGTCCCTATGATTTGTTCCTGGATGGAGAATGATATGAGACAGTATCAGTCCATGAAGGATAAATCATTAAATATCCCTAGTCAGAGTATTATCGAGATTGGACATCGATAAATACATAAAAGACTAGTATTACACTTGTGCACGTTGTGAGGGCACAACGACATAGTTCTCATATATTTGGGTATAGGATACTCATGCAAGTGTAATAGGAGGTTGTGTTTTATCGATGGTACGGGAAACAGCTTCGCTCTGGATAGACCCCCTCAGAATTCCATTGGTAGTATGACTATGTGTCTATAGAAGTCCGACATCAGGGTAGGTGTATTTGGTCTTAACCTGAGACTTGCACCGCTAATACTTGCGACAATCGATATACTCTAGTTGCGGTCATCCAGGGCTTTAACCGGTTCTGTGTACGCCAATGCTGGGTATATTGAGAATCGTAGAGTATTGGGTGTGATATCAATACGGAAGTGTCACTCCAGTCATAATGGAGATGATGTCACGTAGGATACGATATTAGTACTCTTAAGTGCTGCAGCCATCGGGATATTATGACAAGGTCATGTATATCCGATTATAGAGACTAATTACCAGACATCCGACTTGTGCTTCGTACGGGGCAGACACTATTACAGCCCCAGGCCTAGCACGAGATATCCGATACTGGATCGATATGCACTATACTATGTATACTACGCCTGATACAGATCTATATATTTCTATAAGGATATTTCCGGAGAATTGGGTAGGCATGGCGCTTTGCTAGAAGCCAACCTTGTCTTGTAATTCGGTACAAACGTAGTACTTGGTACTTACGTGTTCGGATAGTCCGACGACCGAATTTACTGCCAACATATCCGGAGATCTCATGGGTCGCTTCCCAAAGATTCACCGATGATGTATAACTCGCACTCTATATTAATCTGGGATTAATTAGAAGAGAGAGAAAGTTAATCTGGGATTAATAGCGGAGATATTTTATCTGGGATAAAATATCCATTAAAGAGAGATAACGATTAATTTGGAATTAATCGAGAAATTAATATATTTGATATATTAAACGAAATTGGATTTCGACGCGGAATTAAAATTAGATTTTAATTCGGGCAAACGAGTTAATTTAGAATTAATTCGTTAGCGACGTGAATAGTAATTATGCTTGGCATGATTATTTAATTAAATTAGATTTAATTACGACGCAACGGAAAAATCGTTAATTAGGAATTAGCGAACCCGAGCCCGAGAGTGATTGCGAGCGCATTCGCATTTCGAATTTGAGTGCGGCACGCAAGTCATATCAAGCGTCAAATCATTAGTCGCATCAAGCGTCAAATCGCTAGTCACTTCAAGCGTCAAATCACTTGTCACTTTGAGTGATGTGACTTGACAACTTGATAGACTTGATATGACTTGATGGACATTGATGTTGGAGTATGGAACACTCAAGGTTATTACATTTAATTTATTTTGACTTTTTGAAAGGAAAATTAAATGGTAAAACATTTATATATTTTTGGAAAATATATAAAGTAAATGTTTTACACTTTTGTAACTAACCTAACACTTTCTCTCCATCTTATTTTTCTTCTCTTTCTCTCCTAAAAGTGACGCCCAAGGGGCTTCTCTGTGTCCAAAATGGCGTGAGCCATGGAGGAAAATTCATGGGTTTTGTGGCAAAATCCAAGTGCTAGCACACTTCCAAGAGTTATACGAAGGTGATAGGGAAACCCACCCACGAGTCGGGAATCAAACGACGAAGCTTGGAGCTTCAAATGCTGGATCAAAATCTGATTTTTGGAGGCAGAAAATCTGGTCAGCAGTGGCATTTTTGGATGGCAGAATTTCAGTTTTGTTCTTCTCCAAATCTTCTCAACCGATCGATGTGAGTATTCCGCTACCTCCGTTGATGTATTCACATATGTTTTTTATGCTTATAATTGATCTTGGGACCTTAATAGTAACCAACAAGTACAAAATAACAGTTTATAAGTTCAAGTACATGCCAAGAGGGCAGTTCCAAAACATAAGTGCCCACAGCCAAAACGGTAACTCGAGTCCCATTTCCAACACGGAGGTCAATCTCTCATGAGGCCAGTCTCCTGCTAATCCACAGATCTTGCACATCAGTACATATATGAGTTCCACAACCAGAATCAAAAATCCAATTTTTAAAACTAGAAGTAGACATGTTTATTTCTATAACAAACATACCTGAAGCCGGTGCCTTGCCTGCTTTGATTTCCTTCATGTGTGCCTTTTACTCGTGGCAGTCACGCTTCTAGTGACCTAGCTTCCCGCACTGCAAGCATACATCTTGGGATTTTTCCTTGGGTTTCCCAGAACCCTTTGATGATTTGGCGTTGCCATTCTTCTTATGCTTCTTCTTTTTAACACCTCCACTCGCCTTGGGCCAAACCCTCGGAGTCTGAGATGTTGAAGCATAGTGCGCCTCGTGCTTCTTGCCCTTAAGGAGCTCCTTTTCTGCCTCACGCAAAATGGACATCAACTCTCCAAGAGTTTGGTCTTGGTTCAACATGATGAACCCACTCCAAGTGTCGGGGAGAGACTGTAGGATCAAATCCACTGAAGTCTCAGCCTCAATGTCAGCAATCATCTGTGAGACATGGTGCTCAACAGACGTACCCTCTGACATGCGAGCGCGGAAGAGCTTCTTCTGCAACTCGTATCTTTGCGATCTAAGATTAGATCGGTGAAGATCGTGCAACTTTGCCATCATCTCATAGGGATCCAACCCCTTGTTTTGACGACGGAATTGCGGAGTCATAGCGGTAAGCATTACCGATTGAGCAGTCGCATTGTCATCGCTATGAGTCTTCCAAAGCTCTAGCTCAAGCAACTGATCAGGTCGGGGCTTAGGCCCAAAAGGTCACTCTATAGTATAGAGTAACTTCTCAGATCCCATAACAATTCTGAGATTCATATCCCAGTCTTGAAAGTTTGTGCCATTAAAGACGTTGTCGCCCATGACAATATCCCTAATGCTTAACTTTCCTGTCATCTTAACCGCAATAGTCCAACTATTCGCTTAACGATGTATGGGTACAGTCTAACTGTTACAAGAAAAATAATAATATATTAGTCCAACTAATAAAATAATTGAAGAAATAATTTGAAAGCGCGTAAAGCTAAGTATTTGAATGAAATTGCAAATTCAATACTAGCCTCCTACTATTTTTCGGTGAGCCTCTAACCCTCTGTTGAGTACTCGGGAAACTTAGTTTCCTAGACCATTAAATAACACACAACCTTGACTTTGGCCAACAAGCTGTATGATATTTACCTAGGTAGATCTCTAAGATCAATTGGATCTCATCCAATTCCTAGATCCGGTAGGTGGACCTCCAAGTCCGGAACATATATATAATATATATATGCCAAAATATCCAATATATTTTCCTAACCTTTTTCCTCTGAATCAACTAAGCCTTGGCTTTGGCACAACAAGCTTAATGATTCCAGTTAAGCGAAAATTGACTTTGGAAAGCTTCGTAATCGATGTCAATGGACAAGAAGTGATCTTGACTTTGGCCAACAAATCACAACTTGGACAAGAAATACGATATGGAACAAATTCTTCATGATTCAAACACATCCGCGATGGAAAAATGTCTTAACTTTGGCCAACAAACCAGTGCCAATCTTGGATCTTGAGTAAGAATCACTCAATGGAAGGAAAACGCTTAATATTTATTGAGGGTTTTTCGCGTAAATTGGCAACCAATTTATTATCTTTGTTAGGTCTCATCATACACCCTTAAGCATGCATTCTAAAAGCATAATAAGGCGCGAAAATAAATTAATAACGATATGCGGATGGATATTTCATAGATTGTTCCTAGAACGAATCACTTCATTTCCTCTCCCTGGCTAGCACTATTCTTGCTTCTACCGAATTACATAATACAATGAGAGAAACCTCATTAACATTGAGGGGAATTAGGTGAGAAGAGAATTACAAAGAATTAAGAGAGATAAGGCTGGACACGCAGGTCCAATTTAATAAATTCTAAATTTACAACAATTTCCAAAATTGCCCTTTCCCTTCTAATATCCATCTGATATACATTATTCATTCAACACATCCATGTATTCACACAAAGCATGTTATTCAATCAATCTAATCCAATTAATTAATCTTGAATAAAGTGATCATCCAATGTTCAAACAACAATTTGATTTTGAGCGAGTCCAACTCATTTGAGAATAAGTACTCAAAGTACGAATTCTTGAATTATATCGAACTACAATTTAAATCTAATTTAATTCGTATTCAATACTAATTCCATATTTAATTCTAAATTAAATAACTACACTTTTTAATGTGCATTTACGACTTAGATTCCAAATCTAATCTAAATGGGTCTCAAAGCCCAATTAACATCAATGTAGTTTAATTAAGTCCAATGGGCTTTCAATTAATTTCTTAAGGCATGGACTTTGGTCAATATGGGTCAAACCCAAATACCAAAGTCCATTCAAGGAATCACCCTTATTTGCCAAGAAACCAATTTAGGCCCATAAAGCCCAATTAAACATTAAAAGGTCCATTAGTTATATTTGGACTTAATGGAATGGTTTAGGCCCAATTTGGATCCAATCCAATTGACCTAAACCAACTTGGCCCAACCAAGCCCATTATGCCCAAATACAACATTTAAAGCCCAATTCTAAATTAAGCCCAATTAATTAAATTTTAATTTTCCAAATTTCAAAATTCAATTAATTTAAGTGTATTACATCAATTAATTATCTAAATCAACATTTCCAAAATACTAATTTGATCAATTAATCATGTATTAATTTGTTCAACTCATGTCCAACATTTTGAAACAAAAAATCAACTCATTTCATGCTCCATAGCTCACGACATTCATAGGGTTTTTTGTCCGATTTCATTTTCAATCCGATTGAATCTCAAATCATCATTTCCCAAGTCTTTAAACTCATTCAATGATCAAAAGAACAAAAAATACCATGACTATTTAGGGCTTATTACATTCGGCCAAGCCAACTTTTTGGGAAAAAATTGATCCAATTAATTTTTCATGAAATTGATCATATATAACTCCAAGTTATCATCATTCAAGCATACTCAATCAATCAATTTTATCAAATCATGCTCAAATCGATTTTACCCAAATTTTACCCAAATATTTTTCATGCTCAAATTAGGCTCTATGATACCATTGTTGGTTTCTAAAGTTGTCCCAAGATCATTCAAGCATGTGAATACATTAAAGAAGTATGGCGGAATCATACTTACAAAGATTGAATGGTTGAAGACGATGAACACAAAAATTCCTCCAAGTATTCGGCCAAGGTGCTCCTTTTGTTGAAGATGAACAAGCTCCAAGCTTTGATAGGATTCCAAGCTCTTAGATTGGTTTCCCTATCACCTTTGATTGATTCTTGTGTGTGCTAGCACTCTTGAAGATTTTCAACAAACCTTCTAAAGTCCTTTGGAGAGTCACGACAATGAAGAAATTTTTGGAAGAAAAAAATGCCCAATACCGTGAGCTAAAGAGAGAGGAAGGAGATGAACTTTTGTGAAATGTTGACTTGTGTGTTTTGATTTCAAAAAAACAAAACATATACCAAATCCTAATATTTGGTAAAAGTCTTTCAAACCATCAAATTGAGTGTAGGAAAAGCAACCATCATTCCATCACCTAAAACCATCACCAAAAGGTAAAAGGTTGACAAGTGATGTGACATGATATGACTTGTGGGCCCCACTTGATTCAAAATTCGAGTGGGCCCGCAAACACTCCCGGGCTCGGGTTCGTTAATTTTGAATTAACGAATTTTTCCGATTCGACGTAATTAAATCAAATTTAATTAAATAATTATGCCAAGCAAAATTACTATTCACGTCGCTAGTGAATTAATTCTAAATTAACTCGTTTGCCCGAATTAAAATCTAATCTTAATTCCGAGTCGAAATCTAATTTCGTTTAATATATCGAATATATTATTTTATCGATTAATTCCAAATTAATCGTTCTCTCTCTTCAAATAGTATTTTATCCTAGATAAAATCTCTCTGTAATTAATCCAAGATTAATTATGTTCGAATCAAAAGTCATCGGTGAATCTTCGGGAAGTGACCCAAGAGATCCCTGGATATGTTGGCAGTAAATCCGATCGTCGGACTATCCGAACACGTATGTACCTTGTACTACATTTTTACCGATTTACGAGACATGGTTGGCTTCTAGCAAAGCATCATGCCTACCCAATTCTCCAGAAATATTCTAATGGAATATATAATCTATATCAAGCGTAGTATACGTAGTATTGCGTATTGCGATCCAGTATCAGATGTCACATGCAAGGCCTGGGGCTGGAATAGTGTCTGCCATGTACGAAGCATATATCGGATTACAAGCAACTAGTCTCTTTAATCGGATAATCATGACCTTGTCATATTATCCCGATGGTTGCAACCATTTAGAGTACCAGTTCTGTATCCATGCGTGATCATCATCTCCATATGACTGAAGTGATACTTCCTTCTTGACATCACACCCAATTCACTACGATTCTCAATAAACACAGAAGAGGCGTACACAGAACCTGTTAAAGTCCTGGACGACCAAAACCAAAGCGTATTGATTGTCGTAAGTACTAGCGATGCAAGTCTCATGTTAAGACCAAATACACCTACCCTGATGCGGATTCCCATAGACACATAGTCATACTACCAATGGGATTCTGCGGGGTCTATCCAGAGCGAAGCTGTTTCCGTACCATCGGTAAACACAACCTCTTATCACACTTCCATAAGTATCCAATACTTAAATATATGAGAACTATGCCGTTACGCTTCCATAACACGCACAAGTGCAATACTAGTCTATTCCGCATTATCGATGTCCAGTCTCGATAATACTACAACTAGGGATATTTAATGATTAAACCTTTATGGATTGATACTGTCTCATATCTTATAATCCGGAACTAATCATAGGGACTTTTATCATTTATATATTTAAGTAATCAAATTACAAAATGATAAAATGCAATTTCCATTGCTATATAATTAATTTGTACAAAAACCACAATGTCTTTTACAAATAGTGATGCTATAGGTCATAATTGTCTAACAAAGATATACCATCATATGAAATAGTTTTAACAATGGATTGGTATGGAAAATGGACATAACAGACTAGGTTCTAAGTGTTTGACCTATCAGCAAGTTATTACAGAGCATTAGAGAACCAAATGAGCGCTTCACACTCTAGGTACTTCAAGGTGGAAGTAGGATAAATAACCACAAACCTCGTAGTGTGCTTGCCAAAAAACCAAAAAAGGGTCATGATGCCATTTGCATTTTAGTTGACAAGCTTTCCTAGTCAGCGTACTTCTTTTTAGTTAAGTCCACATTCACTGTCGATCAGTACACAAAGATTTACTTAGACAATATGGAATCCTGGTAAGGAGAACCCATTTCCATCATCCTTGGTAGGTACGCGCAAACCACTTTCAAGTATTGTTAATCATTTCAAAACGCCTCGGGTATTCCATTTCAATTTATTGCAACTTTCTATCTCAAGATTGATGGACAGACAGAAAAACCATTAAGATCTTGGAGGGCATGATTAGGGCTAGTGCCTTAGGATACGGAGGCAATTAAGATTGACATCTACCACTAAATAAATTTTCCTACAACAATAGCTAACACTCAAGTATCTAGACAGCCCCAAATGAGGCTTATATAGACACAAGTGTAAACCCCTTGTAGGCCGGTTCATGGTAAGTGAAGTCAAGATCTTAGTCCCATGTTTGATCAGGACTGGGTTGAAAAAGTCAAGTTGATCCAAGACAAAATAAGGGCAGTTCAGAGCGAACATAAGTCTTATGCAGTTAACAAAATGAGCGATCTCGAATTCCAAGTAAGGGATCATGTATTCTTGAAAGTTTCTCCCATCAAGAGTGTCATGAAATTCGAGAAGGCTAGTCAAACCACGGTATGTTGGGCCATTTAGATTCATAGAAGAGTTGGAAGTGGAGCATACAAGTTCGCGCTTTCACCTAACATGGACAAGATCCACCATATGGTTTATGTTTTCATATTCAGCAAGTACACGTATAATGGCTCATGTATTAGTGTTTCTGTCTAGAGAATTCAGCCAAGACATGTCATATCATGAACTTCCCATGGCTATCGTCGATAACCAAGATAAGGCAATTATGATCCAAGAATATTCCATCAGTGACAATCAGTTTATAGATCCTACCAATTCCACGCAGGAAGTTCCAACCAGATCCAAGCGCCAACATAAGCAGTAGGATTTTACATCAGCTCTATGAGTGAACATTATGGTTACATGCTTTGAATTTTAAGTATTTTGTAAATCAAGTTTAAGTTTATCTAAATATTGAATTTTATGTTCATTCAAATATGTTTTCAGTGTACTATATTCTCCATGTTTGACAATATGCTATGTTCGCGTACTTATTTATATTACAAGAAACTTACATGTTCAAGTATATGTTGTGATGATATGATTCAACTTTGTGATGATTATGTAATTTCAAGTTCAATTTATAAGCGTACTCAGTTTCACAATCAGGATTTCACAAGTTTATGTTTCATGACTCAGATTTGTTAGTTTACCTATACCAACTATGTTTTAAGTGTATTATAAGCGTAAGTGTTAAACTATTTTCAAACATCAATAGAGTGTCGTTTCCTCATGTATTGCTACTGAAGTATGCCCACGATGGCTAATGGTCCATGGAGCCCTCTTAGGATTATCCATGTTCATGTTCATGTTCACAATCCCCTGCTTATACGGTGTTAGGTCACGCTAGATAGGTATCACACCCCCATGTTACGATACTGGTGAGGTTTTCATGACAATTATTTATCAGCACATGTTTTATGTATAAGTTGAATTCAGATATTTATTTTTTCATGGAAATGAATATTTCAGTACATTTCAGTTATTTTCCATGTCATATTGTTTTAGGTTGTTTTTATTATTTTTCACTTATTAGGTCATTCATACAAATTACCCCTCCCTCTACACTCTTAATTTTGGATGCAAGATATTATAACAACCGCTGTTGGCAAGGATGCCATTTTGTCAGATTTCCCAAATTGAAGGCGATTGATACTAGCTGTAGTCTTAAAAATGCATTTATATGAGTCCATATATATGTACAGTTGTCATCGTAGGTTGTGTGGTCATATATTGTTACATGTATGAAATATGATATATATATATATATATATACACACACACACACATACAGTTACATTACATAATTCATGTGTATTGTATGATATTCATGCATATGTTCAGAAATTAATATATTGGTATGTTCTCAGTAGCACAAGTACATGTCATAGTCATCCCATGATACATCATGCATGTCCACATCAGAGGCTTAGGGAGATGGTATCACCGTCTCATACCGATCATTTCTTGGATATCCTGGGATTTCATGACATGTAACCCAATCACACTGTCCTATTAGCAATCCTTAATCGGACTACTTTGGTCAAAGTTATATGATTCACATACAAGATTGGAGAAAACATTAAATCTGAGCATCACTCATACATCAATACCAAGAATTTTCCATAGACACGTGGGATAAACACTTTCATATGGAAACTTTTATAGGTCAGTTAGGTGTATTTGTTATTCACACAATCACCAATGTGTTAGACCAAATAATCGGACCTTGCTAGTAGCCCATGAGAATGGCTAGCTATCCCACTTGAAATGGGCAGTAATAACCATCATGGTAGTTGTCACAAGGCTAAATTTCAACCCCAAGTTTTCTTAGCCAAGTGCGACACTAAGTTAGCCTAACTTACTCAGCCTTTTCCCGCAAGCACACACAAGCCACAAGCAGTCACTCCAAAATGTTCACACACCCTCACAATAAACACACAAGCAACCAACGCATCAAGTAAATGCAAGACACAAAACTTTACAAGAAAATGCCCAACCTTTTTTTTACTCACCAAAGCAATTACAAGGAATCGTGCTAGAACATACAAAGGCTAAATGAACATTCAGTCTTGTACACACTCATGTACTATACTCTATCTCTCTCTGTATGTTTTTCACAAACACAATATAGATTAGCAGCAGTTACACCCCAACTGCCCTAGGGTGCGCTGGCCCAATAGACACTAGCAAAATAATCACATAGTATTTACATCCCAACTGCTCTAGGAATCTCACACACACATACACAAGCACCACACAAATTTCCCCATATATTTCCCAACTCGCCAGTTACCAGTAGTTTCCCTTGCAACTGCTCGATATGTTAAGCATGTGAAGCCAACTCCCATGCATGTGCACGCCAACCGCCATGCAAATATGTGCTAACTGCCTCTCGCAACTGCCCCGCATGTATGCTACATGTGAAGCCCTCTCCCATGCGCAATTGTCTTGCATGTACACGCAACTACCTTGTCCAAGACAGCATCAACTCCCTACGGACAGCACCAACCGCCCAATGTCTCAGCAATACTCCATTGGGACAGCACCAACTGCCTACTGTGTTAGCAACACTTCCATAAGATAGCACCAACTGCCCACACAAACATAGCCCACCCAAGCCATGCGTTTCTTGCGAGTACTTGGCTGCCGCCAAAGCCACTCATTCTCCATTTCTTCGAGCAACCAGTCTAAGGGGATAACAAACCACCCCCACTTGAATTAGGCGACGCTCTCATCGCAACTGAATCAAGATATGCCTGGACTACCCTCTTGAATTGCCAAAAAGTAGTATTTTGTTCCCAAGTTGCATCTGCCTCAGTGCAACCTTTCCACTGAATCAAGAAGTTTGTCCGCCGATTCTGCTTACTCTGCCCCATCACCCTGTGATCCAATATCTTCTCAATTTACTTGTCAAACTGTTTCTAAATTATTAGTGAAGCTCGATGTTTCTGAACCCGACTCTCATCCTTATTTTCATGG
Organism: Zanthoxylum bungeanum; assembly: GCA_019454045.1. Classification (NCBI taxonomy): domain Eukaryota; kingdom Viridiplantae; phylum Streptophyta; class Magnoliopsida; order Sapindales; family Rutaceae; genus Zanthoxylum; species Zanthoxylum bungeanum. The sequence goes on from SKCR01003137.1 coordinate 21,828, forward strand.
AAAGACTTCAAGAAACTCACATGGAATGTAGGATGCACCTTGATCCTATCCGGCAGCTTTAACCGATAAGCTACTTGACAAACCCGTTTCACTACTTCAAATGGACCATCAAATTTTGACACCAACCCACGATGCACTGTCTTGCTGCTGATTTTCTTCCAAATATGAGGATTCAATTTCAGTAACACTCGATCACCCACCTGAAATTCCAGCGGCCTCATCTTCTTATCATCATATTTCCTCATGAGGCGCACTGCCTTCTCAAGGCTATCCCTCGCCTCTTCCAGCAACTCATGCTTCTCTTGTGCAAATCTGTACGTGGTAGGACACTTACCCTCAGTGCGCTGCTTGATCACCTCATGCAGAGTTAGCGGCTGCTACCCTAACACTATCTCAAAATGACTCATCCCCATTGATGAGCTCTTGTGCAAGCTGTTTGAGAATTGAGCCAAATCCAACAGCTCCACCAAATTCTTCTGACTCGTGGTCACATAATACCTCAAAAATTCTTCCAGCAACCCATTCACCCTTTCCGTCTGACCATCTGTCTGAGGATGATTTGCCGTAGAAAATTTCAAGTCTGACCACATCAATCCAAATAACTCAGTCCAGAACCGACCTGTGAACCGTGCATCTTTGTCACTCACTATGTCTTGCGGCAACCAAAAGTGTTTCACCACATCTTTGAAAAACAAGCATGCAGTTTCTTCAGCAGGGCTCGCATGCGGCGCTGCCATGAACACAACATACTTGGAGAACCGATCCACTACTACCAGCACTGAACCATACCCTTGCACTATTGGAAATCCCCCAATGAAGTCCATAGAAACACTCTTCCATGGTTGTTCTGGAATATGCATGGATTGTAGCATCCCCGCCTCCTTCTTCCACTCCGTTTTATCCAGTTGACACACTAGGCAAGATCTCACATAGGCCTCAATGTCATATTCCATCCTCGGCCAATACCAACTCCGAGCCAGCAAAGCCAATGTACTCTCAACACCTGGATGTCCCGCCCACTGAGCATCGTGTGTCTCCTTCAGCAACTCCCTCCTCAGGTTCCCATAACTCGGAACAAATGGCCTTCCTCCCTTTGCATAGAGCAAACCAGTATCTACCCAAATTTTTGAACTTGACCATCAGTAACTTTCCCCACTACTCGTTGATAAACATGATCCAATATTGATACCCTCTGATTTTATCAAGAAAATCACTCTCTAAAACTGAATTGCCGCTACTACCTCTACTACAGCCTTGCGACTAAGAGCATACGTAACTTGGTTATGCCTCCCAGGTCGGTGCTCCCACTTGAGTTCAAATTCAGCAAGTATCTCTTGCCACCTTGCTTGCTTAGGACTCAACTTCTTCTGTGTCTTGAAGAAAGTGTTGGCAACATTGTCTGTCACTACCCTGAAGTGCGAACCCAACAAATAGTGTCGCCAAGTGTTTAGGTAATGAACAACTGCCGTCATCTCCTTCTCATGTGCTGAATACCTCTGCTCGGCCTCTTCTTTCAAAGGCAATCAAATGTGAATTCTAATGGCCCGGTCAGAAGCATCAATGTGCACCTCAAATGGAAACTCAAAGTCCGACAATCGCAAAACAAGCTCCTCTGCTACCGCCCCGTTCAAATCCTCAAATGCCTCTTGTCATTGCACACTCCACAACCAATTCTATTCCTTTTTCAGCAAATCAGTCAATGTAGTAACCCGTTTTGAATATCCCTTGATGAACTTACGGTAATAATTAGCCATTCCCAAAAATGACAGCAATTCAGCAACTTTAGAAGGACTAGGCCAATCCCGAATGGGGTGGACGTTTCTCTCGTCCATGTGAACTTGCCATTCACTCACCCAATGACCCAGAAACATCACTTCTTATTGGGAAAATTCACATTTCTCCATTTTAACATACAGTGCATGCTGTCTTAGTTTCTCCAACACCAATCTCAAATGATGCAAATGATCAGCAAAGGTTTCTCTATATATTACTATGTCATCCAGATATACAACCACAAAATGGTCCAAAAACTCAAATAACACATCATTCATTAAATTACAGAAAGTAGCCGGTGCATTAGTAAGTCCGAAAGGCATTACTAAAAACTTATATGATCCATACCTTGTCATACAAGTAGTCTTCCCCTCATCCTCTTCAGCAATCCGAACTTGCCAATATCCAGATCGCAAATCCAGCTTCGTGAAGTAGAATCCTTGGGCAAACGATCAAACAAATCTGCCACCAACGGAATTGGATACTTATTCTTGATCATTACCTTGTTCAAAGCCGATAATCCACACACACATCCATAAATATCCATCTTGCTTCTTCTAAATAGGACAGGTGCACCATAGAAGTTTAAAAGGGCTGAATCATTTTGGCATCAAACAACTCTCCCAATTAAATAAAGGTGGCAACTAGTTCCGGAGGACTCCCAGTAAGTACCTGGGCAGGCGGCCGAGTACCAGAGGTTTATTCTAATATTGTGGTCAGTATGTCTTCGAGGCGGAAAGGACTTTGCACTGCGGAGGCTTAGAATCCTTTATTCCATCAAGATTCAGTCAACCACATCACAACACCATCCACTGTCTTTTACCACTTTGACTTCTATGAGTTCAGCCAAGTAGGTTTCTTCCTCGCGCTTCTGTTGGGGCAGTTGTGAAACCCCTAGGGTCAGATCGGTGCCCCGGGCAGCGGAAATGGGTCTAACCCATGGATATCAAGTATGGGTGTAATTTTAAATCATTTAATGAAATATTATATTCCATTACAAGTGTATAGGAAAAAACCGGGACTGAAACGGAGTCCGGAAGCTCCCGAACGAAGGAAAATAAATTCAGCGCGCGCGAAGGGCACCACGCGCATGTGCCACATGCGCACCGTGCGCGCGTACTACACGCGTGTATAGTGTGAGCTACAGTGCGCGTGGCACTGTAGCATGCAGCCCTTTTTTTATTTCACTTGTTAACCATCAGCTCTCTGGATTCTAGAGAGCTGATGCAATTAGGGTCTTTGACCCTAATTGCTTCCGGTCTTCCCTAAACACTTCAAAAACACCCAAAAATAATTCTTAATTTCAAAACCAATATAAACACATGTTATGGAATAAAAATATAGTTTTTCAAAATATCAAATAATTTTCCAAAAACATAAATTTATTCTAAATACGCATTAGAGTAAATTTTGAATCCAATACACAAACCATTTTAGAATCCTAATTAGAAATGTCTCATGAACAATTCTAGTCCACCTAAAGGTGGTCAAGTGAATCTAGAATGATATTCATAGCTCTAAGCTTTAATCTAGAGTTCCAAACTCTAATTAATTATTTCATGTCCAACATGAACATCTTTGACCTAATTACAAGCATGTTGTGTTTATACATCTAAAGTATCCTAACACAATTGATTAGCCTTATTCAACATTAAGCTATGTGATCATGCATCTATACACAGATAAACATAGCTTTGGAGAAGATCAACATTACCTAGTAAGGTTGATGCAAGATCCAATCTACTTCTCCTTGTTGAAATTGTTGAAGAACCTTCAAGGTGTGTAAGCTTGACTTCAAGATCCAATCTTGTTTCCAATGCTTCCAAGCTTCACTTCAAGATCCAATCTTGATTTCCCCTAGATTAAATGTTGTAGAGACCTCACAAGCTTCTCTAAACACTTCTCTAACTTAGGCTAATCTCTCAAGATTTGCTTATGCTTGTATTTGAACTTGTAATTAAAACATTCCTAAAGCTTGCTATTTATAGCAAAACTTAGGCAATTTTTAATTAATAAAAGTTGTAATCAACTTTTAAGTGGGCTTAATCTAATTTGTCCAAATATGTATAATTAGGTGTGACTAATCTCCATTGTCTCCCACTTTAATTTAATACAATTAAATCAAGCCAAAGATTAGGAAATGGATTAGTTAAATGTTTGCCACCTTGATTTAATCCAATTAAATCAAGCCAAAACCACATATTATTACATACTTACAATTACCATAATATCCTCAAATGGCAGAGATAATTATGAATTTACAATTAAGCCCTTGTGTAATTATTGAATTAATCCAATTAGGTCAAAGTAAATAATCAATGTTATCCAATAACACTTGATTATCTTAGTTGATAATTATAATATCGAATATTATATTTTATCAGAAAAAATCGGCTACCCAAGTGCTCAACGAGTACACTTCATATTGGGACTCTCTAAGTTCAGATACGTTCGTCATATAATCCTAGCTAATATGTACGTAATTCGGCCACCTTCGAATTCGCGAAGAACACGAACGACCTTTCTATACAAGTCGAGGTCATCACATATGTTTAACAATCCCTCCATCGTAGGCTATCCGAGTTGTGCTTAGGAAACATAGAATATACCGTCAAGTTTCCAAGAAGAACATCGTCACAGTCGCACATGTCTGAACATGTCAACGAGTCTTCATAACTGATGCGATCTACCATAGATGATCGACTTTGGCCAAAGATTTAAGAATCATGACTTTACTACATAGATACCTAAACCCCTTATGGTACACATACGGGCCGACAAATCTATCTTGCTTCTTCACACTTGATTACTGTGTGCATCGGTCCACACCCAACGAACATCTAGAGGCCAGACCATGAAAGGTTTCTGACATACATGGCATCTAAGTGTGGAGGATCTCACACAAAATCAATGATATCCTATAGTCAAAGGATTACATATGCTACTCGACTCGAGGAGATTCCTATTGACGATGGTGTGTACTTCCAACTATTAGGAATCACCAATGAGTCATTCATTATTCGCTCCAACGAATACCCCATGTCTATACGAGTTTCCAAAACTCACGGTACAATCGCGTTAAACCATTGGAACTCCAATTCCAATATACGACATGTGCTAGTCTTCTAGGTTATAGGAATTCGACCGTATTCCAAAATCAACGACTATGATATTTACTTTAAGAATAGTTTACACATAGTGTCAAAACTATTCTAAGGTGTCGATGTCTTCTTAGCATAATGATACATCAATTTAATACGCGTAATGACAATACCATTAATATGGTATGAAAATGAAATGAAAATATAGTTATTTTATTAATAAATAATAAAATGTACAATTCGAATTGGCACTCCAAGCACCAACTCCATCAAACTCCCACTTGCTTAGTGCCAATCTGGATGGTACCGTAGTCCCATCTCCTCCACATTTTTATCGAATAACTTAGGAGGTAAGGCATTTGTAAGCGGGTCTGCTATGTTGTCTTATCTTGACCTTTAAGACCACTATGTCTTTTCGTTCAATTATCTCTCTAATTACGCGATATTTCCTTTCCACGTGTTTAGAATTGGAATGCGCCATCGGCTCCTTAGCCTGCGTGATGGCTCCGTTATTATCACAGTAATGGGGATCGAATCCGCAATACTAGGCACAACGCCAAGCTTTGTGATAAAATTTCTAATCCAATCCAAACAGCTTCTTTAGCAGCTTCTGAATCCGCTATAAATTCTGCCTCAGTGGTGGAATCAGCTGTTAAGCCTTGCTTTGAACAACGCCAACTAATTGCACCACCGTTAAGGGTAAATATGTATCCCGATGTAGATTTTCTATCATCTGGATCTCCCTGGAAGTCGGAGTCTGTATAAGAATTAACTTGTAGCTCATCTTCTCCATATATCAGAAACTTATCCTTTGAGCCTTTAAGATATTTTAGGATATGTTTCACGGCTGTCCAATGATCATTACCTGGATCAGATTGATATCGGCTGGTCACACTGACGCCGAAACTGATGTCAGGTCTAGTACATAATATATCATACATTATACTTCCAATACAATAAGCATATGGCAAGTTAGACATCCTAACTCTCTCTTCCTCAGTTTGAGGTGCCATTTTCTTCGAAAGATGTATGTCGTATCGGAAAGGTACATTTGATGTCTTGCAGTTTGTAAAACTGTACCTTTCTAACATTTTGTCTATGTACGTCGATTGTGATAACCCTATAAGCTTTCTGACTCTATCTCGGTAGAGCCTTATACCTAGTATATATGAGATCTCACCCATATCTTTCATGGAGAAGTTCTTGTAGGAGGTTTTCACACTTTGCATCATCCCTATATCATTTCCTATGATAAGGATGTCATCTACATACAAGACTAGGAAAACTATCATGCTCCCACTAACTTTCTTATAAACACATGGTTCTTCATCATTTTTATGAATCCAGATAATCTAATTATCTCATCAAAATGACGATTCCAGCTTCGGGATGCCTGTTTAAGCCCATAAATAGACTTTTGGAGCTTACAAACCAAGTTTGAAGTCTCACTGGATATGAAACCCTCTGGTTGTTCCATATAGATATCTTCTTCAAGGAATCCATTTAGGAAAGCGGTTTTTCACATCCATTTGCCATATCTCATAGTCGTGATATGCAGCAATGGCTAAAAGAATCCTAATGGATTTTAGCATGGCTACTGGTGAAAAAGTTTCCTCATAGTCAATCCCAGGACGTTGAGTGTAACATTTCGCTACCAGTCGGGCCTTAAAGGTTTCCAATTTCCATCGGGCCCTCGCTTCCTTTTATAAACCCATTTACACCAATAGGTTTAACTCCTTCAGGAAGTTCAACTAAGTCCCAGACTTGATTGGCATGCATTGAATCCATTTCGGATTCATGGCTTCCTGCCATTTTCCCGAAGATATCCAATATATCCCATATACGCTTTTCAATAGTCGTATCATGACCCTCCAAGAGAGAAAAAATCAGGCTCACATCAGATGTTAAAAATAGTCTCTCAGGAGCCTTGATATTCTATTCGACTTACGTAGAACCTATGTTGTGGATCCTTCACCTAGTTGGATCTCTGGTTCCATCTCAGGTTCCTTAATGTTGGGATCAAACTCATCAAGTTTAATCTCTCTACAATTCCCACTTTCCCTCAAAAATTACTTTTCAAGAAAAGTTGCAAAGCGAACAACAAATACATTTCGTTGTTCGGAATCGTAGAATTGATATCCCATGGAATTATCAGGATATCTAACGAACCTATATTTATACCCCATGGGTGCTAGTTTATCCTGCTGCGTAATTCTAATGTATGCAGGACAACCCCAAATCTTTAAATGCTTAAGACTTGGATTTCTACCGAACCATATCTGATAGGGGGTCGTAGAAACAGCTTTCGATGGAACCCTATTAAGTATGTAGGCAGCAGTTTGTAAAGCGTAACCCCAAAGGAAATGAAGATCTATATAGCTTCATCATGGATCGCACCATATCCAATAAAGTACGATTTCTACGCTCAGACACTCCATTGTGTTGAGGTGTTCCTGGTGGGCTATATTGGGCGAGAATTCCATTCTCCCTTAAATAATTTTTGAATTCTTCACTCATGTATTCACCGCCTCGATCTGATCTAAGGCATTTGATAAATTTACTGGTTTGTCTTTCTACTTCGTTTCAGAATATTTTGAACTTGTCAAATGTTTCCGACTTATGTTTCATCAGATAGACATATACATATCTAGACTTTTCATCTGTGAAAGTCACAAAGTATGTGGAACCATCATGAGCAGCATGATTTAATGGACCACACACATCACTGTGTATTAGCTCCAGTAAATCTCCAGCACGGTGTCCAACACCTTGAAATGGGTCCTTTGTCATCTTTCCTTGGATACATGACTCATAAATCGGATAAGGATCTAAGGTAAGATTTTCAATCAAACCATCCTTCACCAAATTTGGATAGACGTCTAACACCTATATGGCCCAATCTCATATGCCATAATTCAGTATTATTTAGTTCAGACTTCCTACTTGTATTTTTCTCTATATTAAAGACATCTCTACATGTTTCCAAAACATAATGACCGTTTGATAAAGAACATTCATATTTTAATAAATTTTATTTATCATACAAACATAAAGTTTCATCCTTAATGTTTATTTTATATCCCTCTTTATCTAATATAGGCAGTGATATTATTTGTCTGATAAGTGAGGGAACATAATAACAGTCATGCAAATCTCATTTACATCCATTTGGAAGATCTAGAACAACAGTTCTTATGGCTTTGACATCCAATGTCTCGCCATTGCCAACTCTAAGCTGGATCTCCCCTTTATTCATTCCCTTCGTTTAACCCTCATTTCCTGCAGGAATTGCAAATATGAGTGGGACTGCCATTGTCTAACACCCATCCACTATTTGCATCTAAGGCTAATGAGGTGTCAATAATTGGAAAAATACAAAGCGTACCTGAGGGTCCTGTTTTAAGCTCTGGACAGTCATTCTTCCAGTGTCCAGACTTCTTGCATTGTAGACATTGATCACGAGCTACTTTCGGTTTTGCGCCTTTGCGCTTCTTAGAGTTTTTCTTTGATATCTTCTTCTCCCCATCTTATTTCCATTGACTTCCCATAAGTCTTTGAAGAGCCAGCTCCACCATGGAGATACAATATGGGGTTGCCTTTCTTCAAATCTTGCTCCGCCGTGCGTAGCATGTTATGAAGTTCTTCGTATGTGGCTTGTATCGAATGCATATGGAAATTCAATACAAAACCAGCATAAGAACTAGGCAAAGAAGACATAATCAAATTACGGCCTAGCCTTTCATCAAACACAATGCCCTGTCGTTCAAGATATCGAATTTGGTCAATCATGTTCAAAACATGAGTGCTGACAGCTCCTCCCTCCTTGAGTTCAACATGGAACAGTTCCTTAGACCTTCGATAAAGTTCCATCTCTTGATTTACGTCGAACAACTCATTGAGTGTTCGCATGATGCTCCAAGCATCCAGTACTTCAATGTACTGTCTCGGAAAATCTGGAACCATCGATCCTAAGATGTAGGATTTCACCTTTAGGTTATCATCCTTCCATCTATCAAAAGTTTCTCCTCTCTTCTGGAGTGGAGTCAGGATCGATATCAACAGACAGTGGATTGATAGTGATATAAGTCAACTTTTCATACTCCAAGACAATGCGTATGTTCATTTCCCATTCAAAATAGTTCTCGGCTCCTTTTAGCTTATTGGAATCCAAAAGTTTCATCAATGGATTAGCGGCAGCCATCTACAAGACAATATTTTTGAGTAGTAGCAGAACAATTTTCATTTCAAAAGTGATAACACTAATTGATTATGGAATTTAAATCTATCAGTGCCCTCCCACTACTTTACGTAATTCCATAATCTCCCTTAACGGAAAAATAGAAATATCAAAATTTCATAGCGGGAAGTGGATCCCATGACATTTACTCCAGCCTCACACTAATGACGATATTGGCCTTTGTAAACTTATTAGGTAGACCTTCAAGGTCAATCACTTCATGTGACTCTTGGTTTGGTCCTGAACCGTTTCTTATCCTCATACTAATGACGATATTGGATTAAGATGTGTTCTAGGTGTATACTTGTCAATGTGCACTAATGAGCTTCGTATGTACACCCTCACACTAATGACGATATTGGATGACTATTTTAACTCATCACGCTACATCTAAGGTTTTACCGGAGCGACCTAAGTTCCGAGCACTTATACCCTCACACTAATGATGATATTGGATATAAGTAGTAAGAACTCATTCATCTCCGTATTGACAAGACAGACCATCCAATAATGCTCCAACATTATTAATACTATTATTTAAAAGTAATCACCTAATCACGAGAGATTTATGACAATCAAGTCATTAACTTAATTAGGTCAAAGTTTTAATTTAAAACATGCAATACATATCTAATATGTCTTATGCATAATTAAATTAAAATTTCTCTGGCATAGATTCAAAATATGTGTTTTGTGGTTAAGCCTTTGCTACTTATACCATTCTGTTAGGGCAGTTGTGGAACCCCTAGGGTCAGATCGGTGCCCCGGGCAGCGGAAATGGGTCTAACCCATGGATATCAAGTATGGGTGTAATTTTAAATCATTTAATGAAATATTATATTCCATTACAAGTGTATAGGAAAAAACCGGGACTGAAACAGAGTCTGGAAGCTCCCGAACGAAGGAAAACAAATTCAGCGCGCGCGAAGGGTGCCACGCGCATGTGCCACATGCGTTACAGTGCGCGCATCACTGTAGCGTGCAGCCCCTTCTTTTTTCTTTTTTTTTTATTTCACTTGTTAAGCTTCAGCTCTCTGGATTCCAGAGAGCCGATGCAATTAGGGTCTTTGACCCTAATTGCTTCCGGTCTTCCCTAAACACTTCAAAGACACCCAAAAATAATTTTTAATTTCAAAACCAATATAAACACATGTTATAGAGTAAAAATTTAGTTTTTCAAAATATCAAATATTTTTCCAAAAACATAAATTTATTCTAAATACGCATTAGCGTAAATTTTGAATCCAAAACACAAACCATTTTAGAATCCCAATTAGAAATGTCTCATGAACAATTCTAGTCCACCTAAAGGTGGTCAAGTGAATCTAGAATGATAGCCATAGCTCTAAGCTTTAATCTAGAGCTCCAAACTCAAATTAATTATTTCATGTCCAACATGAACATCTTTGACATAATTACAAGCATGTTGTGTTTATACTTCTAAAGGATGATTGGTGGTTTCTTTTGACTTGGAGTTGCTTTGTTGAAAATGGAAGGATGATTGGTGGTTTCTTTTAGGGGGTGACATTAATTAGGAGGTGGATTTGTCAATGGTGTGGGGTTAGTGAATTAAATGGCTTGGAAAATGAAGGGTAAGGTAAATTTGAGGTCAAATCTGTGGGGTATGCATGGTAGAAGGTTATTTTGGTTGTTTGAATAGTTAGAGGATATGTAATTGTGTGTAATGGGCGTGGGCCTTGGTGTTGGTGGGCTTGGTGTGTGATTTGGTTGGTTTTGGTGGGCTTATAGGCGTGGGTTTGGTGTTTGGGCCAAGGAAATGTTACAACAGAAATCTGACGGACAAACCCGAACCTAAACGAACGAATCAAATCCAACAAAACATCAATTCTCAATTATTCCCTTCCGACGTCCGTTTCTCGCGACTTCCACGACATAAAAAGGTAGTGCCTCCGCTGGAGGCTCATCATCGGGACTTATATGCTAAAATGCAGTGCCTACAGTCACCCACACTTTGATGGGATCTGTACAGTGTGTGACAATGACAGTCCTATCAAAGTTTGCGCAATACATTTTTACTTACCTGGCTCGCCAGCTGCCACTTGACTTGCCTACTGCTTCAAGTTGATGATGCAGTAGACCTCGATCCTGGGACGCATCCCAATAACTGCAACTGATGTGTGGGCCTCGACCCTGGGACGCATCCCCAAACTGGAATTGATGATGCAGTGGACCTCGATTCTGGGACGCATCCCAATGACTGCAACCAACAACGGGGGCCTCGACCCTGGGACGTATCCCAATACTGCTGACAAAATGGGCCTCGACCCGGGGACGTATCCCCAAAACTGATGATGTAGGGGACCTCAATCCTGGGACGCATCCCAATAACTACAACTGACAACGGGGGCCTCGACCCTGGGACGCATCCCAATACCGCTGACAAAATGGGCCTCAACCCGGGGAAGCATCCCCAAAACTGATGATGCAGGGGACCTCGATCCTGGGACGCATCCCAATAACTGCAACCGACAATGGGGGCCTCGACCTTGGGACGCATCCCAATACTGCTGACAAAATGGGCCTCGACCCGGGGACGCATCCTCAAAACTGATGATGATGATATGGGCCTTAACCCTAGGACGCATCCCCAAACTGATACTTATATGTGAGTTACGACCCTGGGGCGCATCCCCAAACAGATACTGATGTGACGTGGGCCTCGACCCTGGGACGCATCCCCAAACTGCCGATGATGATGTGGGCCTCAACCTTGGGACGCATCCCCAGTGTGTGACAATGACAGTCCTATCAAAATTCGTGCAATGCATTTTTACTTACCTGGCTCGCCAGCTGCCATCTGACTTGCCTGCTGCTTCAAGCTGAGTTGATGATGCAGTGGACCTCAATCCTAGAATGAATCCCAATAACTGCAATTGATGTATAGGCCTCGACCCTGGGACGCATCCCCAAACTGGAACAGATGATGCAGTGGACCTCGATCCTGGGACGCATCCCAATGACTGTAACCGACAACGGGGGCCTCGACCCTGAGACGCATCCCAATACCACTGACAAAATGGGCCTCAAATCGGGGACGCATCCCCAAAACTGATGATGCATGGGACCTCGATCCTGGGACGCATCCCAATTACTGCAACCGACAACGGGGGCCTGGACCCCGGGACGCATCCCAATACAGCTGACAAAATGGGCCTCGACCCGGGGACGCATCCCAAAAACTGATGATGCAGGGGACCTCGATCCTGGGACGCATCCCAATAACTGCAACCGACAACGGGGCCCTCGACCTTGGGACACATCCCAATACCGCTGACAAAATGGGCCTCGACCCGGGGACGCATCCCCAAAACTGATGATGATGATATGGGCCTCAACCTGGGACGCATCCCCAAACTGATACTGATATGTGAGTTACGACCTTGGGGCGCATCCCCAAACTGATACTGATGTGGCGTGGGCCTCGACCCTGGGACGCATCCCCAAACTACCGATGATGATGTGGGCCTCAACCCTGGGAAGCATCCCCAAAACTGCTGATGCTGATGTGGGTCCGGGACTCATCCCCGAAACTGATATTGATGTGGGCCTCGCCCTCAGAATGATACTGACGTGGGCCTCACCCCCAGACTGATACTGATGTGGGACTCATTCCCAAGCTGATACTGATAATGAGGGCCTCAACCCTGAACTGATACTAACGATGTGGGCCTCGCCCTCAAGTTGATGCTAATGTGGGCCTCGACCTTAAACTGATGCTGATAATGAGGGCCTCAACCCTGAACTGATACTGACGATGTGATGTGTCTCCATACCCGGAGTACTGTACCTGGAAAAATTGATACTGATGTCTCCATACCCGGAGTGCCGTACCTGGCGTGCAAAAGCTCATACCCAACGCGTCGCAGTTGCGTCTCCATACCCAGAGTGTCGCAGTAATATCTCTATACCCGGAGTGTCGTACCCGGTAAAACTGATGCTGATGTCTCCATACCCGGAGTACCGTACCTGGCAAAACTGAAGCTGTATGAGAGGTGGTCCATTTTCGAACCGAGTTGATAAAGTAGGCCTCGACCATGGGATTCATCCCCAAAACTGTTAGTGAAGTGGGCCTCGACCCTGGGACTCATTTCCGGATTCATTCCAAAACAGATAATGTGGGCCTCGACCCTAGGATTCATTCCAAGCACTGATGACGTGGGCCTCGGCCTTAGGATTCATTCAAAATTATGACAATGCGGGTCTCGACCCTCGGATTCATTCCAAAACTGAGATTCTTTCTCGGATTCATTTCAAACTTAGATTCATTCTCGGATTCATTCCAAACTGAGATTCATTCTCGGATTCATTCCAAAACTGATATTCCTTCCCGGATTCATTCCAAAGCTGAGATTCATTCCCGGATTCATTCCAAAACTTAGATTCATTCTCGGATTCATTCCAAAACTGAGATTCATTCCCGGATTCATTCCAAAACTGATATTGATGTTGATGTGGGCCTCGCCCCCGGGACTCATCCCCAAAACTGATACTGGTGTGGGCTTCGCCACCTGGGATTCTTTCTGAAACTAATGCTGATATGGGCCTCGACCCTCGGATTCATCCCCAAAACTGATATTAGTGATGTGATGGTTTATTTCAATATAATATACTGCTTCTCATGAGACAATCCTGATAGTTAGGCATATTTTCATCTTCAACGAATACTTCGCGTCGAAACCTGAGAACCTTCAAAGTACTCGATGCACTCAATTCCGGTCGTCTGAATAGGTGATCTGAACTGGATTCCTAGTGTTTGTGTGTCACGGCTCTTTCACATCTTATTCCTTAAGTAAGCCAACTCGATGATTTTGTCTCGGAGAATTGGATCAGTGGGTCTTACCAACCTAGATTTCTTAATCACACTCTGTGATTACTTCGTCATACTCAACATGATATGGTCTTCTTCTTTTTTTTCTTGTCTCTTTCTTTTCATTTTAAATTTTTTTCTTTTTTTTCTTTTTCTCGTTTTCTTTTCATTCTTTTTCTCTTTTCTTCTTTTTCTTTCTTTGACACACCTACCCTTTAAGGTAGCATTTCTCCTCATGGTGGTCCTAATACTCGCCCATGGGTAGCTTCACGCTTATCGGTTATAGGCGGTCTATTTTTATTTTTATGTTCATTGCAGAGACTTTTTCTTTATTTCCAACCATATCATATATTGTAGCATAAGTAAACTAGGGTGGACATCCAGGCAAACGGTCATTCACCGATCCATCATCTCTTCAACTAGTCATCCGGCCAACTACTCAGGCTTCTACTGTTGAGATCCCATAATAAAGTGCTCGTGAGTCTAGCCGAGATCAATATATTCAGAATACCGGTTGAGAGCACATCTCATACTTCTTGTTTCTAAGGTTTCTCCCTACAGCAAACAATGTCATCACCGGACAAATGTCTAACTATCAAAGACTTCTCTCCATGGAATTCTTCCTTTCAACTGCTGAAAACATGGGCTTCGCCCCCTGGAATCCATTCCCGACACTGATGGGCCTCAACCCTAGGATTTCTTCCTGAAACTAATATTGATTCATTCTTGAAACTGATAACACTGTTGCTGCTTCTGGTTGGCTTGCCTTTGCCGCTTTCTCTTTTTTCTTCTTTGAAACCTGCGAATACAAAACAACAGAATAAAGACGTGTGCATGTGATGCGTACGTATGCAAGTGTACAAGTACTCCTTGTTTCTGGTGGGTTAGACCCTCATTGTGCTCCTTGGCGCCGTGTGCCTACACGTGTCTCCATTCGCTCCATTGGGGTTCGGTTATCTTTTACCAGAACCTGCAAACATAGAACAGACAAAACACAAAAAGAACGCAAGTATGTTACGTGTATGCATGCATGCATGAGTTTCTTATCCCGTCGGGTTAGGTCTTCTACCAATTTACTTGGTGGCTACTCAGTCTTCTCTCCCTTAGGCAAAATACAGCTGCAATCTATTAACATTGATCGGCTCGGTGAGCTCGTTCCCTTCTAAGTATGACAGCTTCAATGCCATGTTCCCTATTTTCTGGATGGCTATCTCGGCTCTTCTGTTTGCTTCTTCCGAGGATTCACCATGTTCTAAACATCACTGAGTATCATAATACCAGGGTTGAATGCTTTTGTCAAACACACTCATGTTGTAGGTTGAAAGGAAGATTCTTAGGCAAGTAAACGAAATGTACGTCTTTATTTTTATTAAGAAAAAGGTTTGAACAAGTAGACAAAGTCAATGTCTTTATCATAATTGAATAAGATCTGGGAAACAAATATCTCTATAATTTGCAACTTTATCTTCCCTCGTCTTCTTACTTCCTTCGACCATCAGTTTCTCCAAGTACAATAATTTTTTTTCCCCATCTAATTCCCCTTTTTGCCACCTCTTTCTCATCACTGTCCGAGAAGTTTTCCCAGAAATCCTCTCTCTGCTCTATTTCATCATTACCATTGTTATCTCGTATCCCCATGCGAGAAGTTGGGTGGTTGTTGGTTTGGGAGACAAGGCTGTCAGGTAGGCCGGAGTTGATCATGTGAGTAGGCGGTGGGACAGAGTGATAGTCAGTTTCTCCAAGTACAATAATTTTTTTTTCCCATCTAATTCCCATTTTTGCCACCTCTTTCTCATCACTGTCCGAGAAGTTTTCCCAGAAATCCTCACTCTGCTCTATTTCATCTTTACCATTGTTATCTCGTATCCCCATGCGAGAAGTTGGGTGGTTGTTGGTTTGGAAGACAAGGCTGTCGGGTAGGCCGGAGTTGATCATGTGAGTAGGCGGTGGGACAGAGTGATAGTTTGGCAGGGGGTTTTTGTGTGTGTTGGGTTGTTCCTTTTCAGGGTCAGGTATTTTGTGGGCATCAATGAGGTTTTGGATTTCATGCCTAAGGCGGGTGCAGTTGTCGGTGTCATGGCCTCTTTGCTGGTGGAGGTAACAGTAAAGGTTCAGGTTAAGGTAGCGTGGCACAGGGTTTGGAAGCGGTCTGGGCTCCAAGGGATTTAGGAGTCCTTGCCTTTTCAGCTCTTCAAATACCTCTGACAAAGATCTACCGAGATTGGAGAATCGTCTGTTTCTGATTGGGGCAACCTCGGAGGGAGTGGGCTTGGTCCTTGAAGGTTCCTCAATGGTTCTTTCATTCTGGTTGCAACACTTCCTGTTATTGGCTATACGGAGTGCTGCCAAATTGACCACAGCATTGGTCAAAACTTGCAATATCTCAATAATTTCGGTTACTTTGGTCTCCAATTGATCCAGGAGGGATCCCTCATTGGCTGACTCGCTCATGTTTGCTGATGGTCTTTTGACAAGTCTTCATTCTTCCCTAACCCAACGGGTATCTATGATGGCTATTAAACACAAGGGTTAGCATGATGCGTGTATGCATGAGATGCATGAGTTGTGTGCGATGTATGGAATATGTAAGCTCATAAAAATTTCATACTAATTGGCCTATTATCATTTTAAAGTATTCAATTAAATCATTGCGCGGTGCAAACTTGTCCCAGTTGAAGAGGCCCAACAAGTTTATACTTTTGCGATAACATGGCTAAACGACTTCAAATAATAAGAGGCCTAAACACAAAATGGCCCATTGGCATTTTAGAAGCTTTTGGCTCAATTGTCAAAGGACATGAACTTGTCCCAGTTTAAATGGCCCAACAAGTTCACATCTTTTAACAAAAGTCCAACTGGATCCAAATGACGATGGTCCAAAACATAAAATAAATAATTTCTACTAGTTATACGACTAAGGTTCACATGTAGGTTTCAGGAGTGTAAACAAAGGCTCTCGCTGATGAAGGGTTGCCCACAACTAGGTCTCCCCACTCAAGGGTTCGAGCGACTAAGTGAGCGCACCTTTTTTATACCTTACGGTACGTACCAACGAATTACGGTATGTGACTAACTGTCAAATGGATTTCCTATTGTAGATTCCCCAGAGGGAGGGTGGAGCGAACTCTCTTAAATACCCAAGCCTCTTAGGCTCTTATCGCCTTGGTGACAGGAATAAACAACAATTCCTCCAAATTAGTCTATCACAATGAGCTACGGGTGAATGATTATCTAGGTGTATTCACAGCTTTTCCTTATAGAAAGGTAGTGAGTGAAGGAAGACACCAAATCATCACCTAGCCTTAATAATGCCTTTGATTAAACTCCATAAACCCACAGTAAACATGTTTAATTGAAGCACAAATCACAAACATTACAAGACAATATTTCGGGGCCGATTCTCTATCCCAGTGGAGTCGACAGACTGTAGGACACAGAAATTGGGCGACACATGTTGTTCTAAGCTCGTGGCCTAGTTGGGAGTACGGAGTAGCCCACGGGGGACTAAACTGGAGAATAATGGAGTCGCCACCCGGTGTGACCCGGGAAAATGATTTAAGGCTGCACTCACCCCTCGCAAGGGAAGATCTCAAACCGTTGGGTTCAGAATGGTCCCTTACTTATGTCACTTGTAATGAACAGATTTGTGCAATTTTAACCAAGTCTACTCAACATACATTTGCAAAAAGGTAACCTACACCTAAATTCATATACGGCTTAAATCTAAGTTTGCATGCTTTAAAAGCTAGTTATCATAACGGAAAACACATGATTTCACACAACAAACATGTTGGACAAAAACGATCTAAACATGATGTGAATTAAACTCCTATTGTGAAAGAAAATAACTAAGTCATGCTAAAAAAATAAAATAACCTCCTAACGGCCTAATCCTGCTTGAATACAAGTTTGGATGAAATGGAATATGTGAATCTCTCAAGTGGTACGGGGCATTGTATCCCGAGTGCAAATCATAATACCGTCCATTCGGATTCGGCTATGGAATTTATGTCCGGGTTTCCATCCAATATACCACAAGAAAGAACACATATTTCATTCACCCGGAATCACATCATATACTAATTTACAATGTTCATGCGAAATAAAGTAAATCACATGCTTTCTAAATCACTAGTTCATGCGAGGAAAATAAATTACATACTTTCTAAGTCACTAGTTCATGCGAGGAAAATAAATTACATACTTTCTAAGTCACTAGTTCATGCGAGGAAAATAAGTAACATGCTTTCTAAATCACTAATTCATGCGAGGAAAATATATAACATATGCCATCAGGTCTAACCTTTTGTGTCGTCTCTTGGAAGTGCGTTATACGGCCGTCGGAATGGTTCGCTGGTTCGATGTTTTCCTCCGTTGTTTTGCTGTTTTGTTCGCTGTTTCCACATCGTTTCGCTGCGATTTCCGTTGTATTTTCTGGTCACTGCTTCAAGTGTGTTAAGGGGCTGTTTTGTGGTGGTTTGAGAGGTATTGGGCTGCTGTTTTATGCGGTTATTCAAGGATTTCCAAGTGCAGTTTTTTTGTTCACTATTTTGAAGATTTTGGCCACTGTTTTAAGTGTAATTTTCGGAAATTATGGGACTTTTTTGTGATGCAGTTTTTGGAGGGCAGAAAGGTGGGTTTTCAGTGCAGTTTTTTGAGGGTATTTGGCGTGTTCAGAGGGCTGGTTTGCAGGGGCTGATTGGAGTGAGCAGTGGGCTGCAGTGAGGGGTGTTTGGCGTGAGCAGTGGGCTACTGTATAGGGCTGTTCGTGTGTGCTTCAAGGACTGCAGTGAGAGGGGTATATTTACGTGAATGTAAGGGGCAGAATGAGGTTATTTGTGGCGTGAGAGAGGGCTGCAGTGAGGGGCAATAGGCGTGAGCAGTGGGCTGTTCAAGGGGCAGTGTTTGCGTGAGTTTGGATAGCGGAATGGAAGGCTTGAATGGCGTGTTAGGGGCTGTTTCTTCAAGGGATTATTGGCGTTAACTTGAGAGAATAGAGGAGAGTTCTTATGATGTCTTTGTGCTAAAAATGCTAAGTATGTGCTAGAGGAAGGATGGTAGGATTTGAGTGGTTTATATAGGCAAATGGAGGTGCATTTAGTGGGTAGGCTAGGGGTATTAATTGGGTTTGCTTGCTTTGTTGAAAATGGAAGGATGATTGGTGGTTTCTTTTGACTTGGAGTGGGGTGACATTAATTAGGAGGTGGCTTTGTCAATGGTGTGGGGTTAGTGAATTAAATGGCTTGGAAAATGAAGGGTAAGGTAAATTTGAGGTAAAATGTGTGGGGTATGCATGGTAGAAGGTTATTTTGGTTGTTTGAATAGTTAGAGGAGAGGTAATTGTGTGTAATGGGCGTGGGCCTTGGTGTTGGTGGGCTTGGTGTGTGATTTGGTTGGTTTTGGTGGGCTTATGGGCGTGGGTTTGGTGTTTGGGCTAAGGAAATGTTGCAACGGAAATCCGACAGAAAAACCCGAAGCTAAACGAGCGAATCAAATTCAACAAAACATCAATTCTCAAATATTCCCTTCCGAAGTCTGTTTCTCGCGATTTCCACGACATAAAAAGGTAGTGCCTCTGCTGAAGGCTCATCATCGGGACTTATATGCAAAAATGCAGTGCCTATACTAGTCTTCTAGGTTATAGGAATTCGACCGTATTCCAAAACCAACGACTAGGAATATTTACTTTAAGAAGAGTTTACACCTAGTGTCAAAACTATTCTAAGGTCGATGTCATTTTTAGCATAACGATACATCAATTTAATATGCGTAATGACAATACCATTAATAGGGTATGAAATGAAAAATATAGTTATTTTATTAATAAATAATAAAATATACAATTCGGATTGGCACTCCAAGCATCAACTCCATCAACTTCAACCCACTCTCAATCTATAATGCTGATACAAACTCATGTTGTCTCTCATCCCGTTTACTCCCGCACACTTTGCCAACAGCAGGGACAAAGCATGGTTGATCCTCATCACCAATCAGAAAACCCGCCAAGTAAGGCATCACCGCAACCTTTGCCTGGATGAAAAACTGATACCCCAAAATCATCTCAAAGTCATCCAAAGGTACTGCCATCAACGTGCATGACCCATGCCACCGGCCAAGTTGTATCATAATGCCCGCAACTGTGCCTTGAACTTGCCTTGCTGCTGAATTGAAAGCCTTAATGTTACTCCCTGATTTAGTCAATTCGAGGCCCAACTTCTCGGTAACTCCCACAGTAACAAAGTTATGTGTAGCCCCAGTGTCCATCATTGCCCTCATTGTTTTCCCATTAATGAGAACTTGGACACACATCAAGCCATTATCAAATCTGTCTTCCCGAATTACATTCACTAACTGAAGAGGGTTCATCCGACTAGGCCCTGCCGAGTCTTTTTCCCTTTCATTGCTCATTTCCGCAGCAACAAGGGCATTCAGTTTCTCATTTTTCGGGCAGTCTCTCGCCCTATATGGATCATCACAGATGAAACATCACTTATTATTATTGTTCGCTCCCTTGAACTTACCATCATCTTGTGCCTTCCATTTTCCCTCATTGTTCTTCTTTTTTCCCCCTTCTCCGAGTCTTTGTACTTCTCTTTTTCCTTGCCCTTCAGATCTGGTTTGGACTTGGTTGAGAACTAGGTCTATAGTCAACAAGGAAATCCGCTGCTGCCATGGCTGCAGGCAAGTCACGCACACATTGCCTCCATAATTCATTTTGTGCCCAAGTTTGCAATTCGGACATGAAGTTAAATAGCTTGTCCTCCTCGGACATGTTCCTTATGTCTAACATCAAAGAATTAAAATACTTCACATAATCTCATATGGAACCAGTTTGCTTCAAACTTTTCAAGGTTTCCCTTGCAATTCACACTGTGTTGGTGGGGAGGAATTGATCTTTCAACTCCTTCTTCAGTGCCTCTCATATGGTTATTGTGGGACGCCCCGCTGTCTCATCATCATCTAACCGAGTTCTCCACCATAATTTTGCATCACCTGTTAAATACATGCTCGTGATAGTCACCTTCTCTACCTCTAGAACATGAGCAGCCTTGAAGTACTGATCCATGTCCCATAAGAAGTTCTCCAACTCCTTTGCATTTCGAGCACCACCAAAT
Organism: Zanthoxylum bungeanum; assembly: GCA_019454045.1. Lineage (NCBI taxonomy): Eukaryota > Viridiplantae > Streptophyta > Magnoliopsida > Sapindales > Rutaceae > Zanthoxylum > Zanthoxylum bungeanum. The sequence continues at coordinate 42,885 of SKCR01003137.1, forward strand.
GGTTTTGGTTCATGAACTTTCAACTTGGTCGCGCCCTCACCCCTAGCAGGTTGGCCACGACCCAATGCCCTCTTTAGAATAGTGATTTCCCTCATCATCTCCTCCTTACTCACTTTCCACGCATCCACCAAACCCACACAGTCTCTGGTGACTATCGCAATGCGCTCTTCTACATCAACCGGTTGTGTGTCAAGTTTGTTCCGAAGGCCTATGATTTCCTCTGCCAACTTTACCATCGCCAAGAACAACGGGGGAGCAGTCTCTCGGTTAGACTCCCCAACGAGTGCCTCCAACTTGGCCACTCACTCCCTCAGTTCAGCGTTAGATCCGCCCGCCATCAGTCCAAGACGACGCTCTGATACCAGTTGTCACAAGGCTAAATTTCAACCCCAAGTTTTCTTAGCCAAGTGCGACACTAAGTTCAACCAACTTAGTCAACCTTTTCCCGCAAGCACACACAAGCCACAAGCAGTCACTCCACAATGTTCACACACCCTCACAGTAAGCACACAAGCAACCAACTCATCAAGTAAATGCAAGACACAAAGCTTTACATGACAATGTCCAACCATTTTATTACTCACGAAAGCAATTACAAGGAATCGTGCTAGAACATACGAAGGCTCAATGAACATTCACTCTTGTACACGCATGTATTATGCTCTCTCTCTCTCTCTCTCTGTAAGTTTTTCACAAACATAATATATACTAGCAGCAGTTACACCCCAACTACCCTAGGGTGTGCTGGCCCAATAGGCACCAGCCAAATAATCACATAGCAGTTACATCTCAAGTGCTATAGGAAGTTCACACACACACACACACACACAGGCACCACACGAATTTCCCCACATGTTTACCAACTCGCCAGTTACCAGCAGTTTCCCTCGCAACTGCTCAATGTGTTCAGCATGTGAAGCCAACTACCTTGCATGTGCACGCCAACTGTCATGCAAGTGTGCGCCAACTGCCTCTCGCAACTACCCCGCATGTATGCTGCATGTGAAGCCCTCTCCCATGCGCAACTGCCTTGCATGTGCACGCAACTGCCTTGTCCAAGACAGCATCAACTCCCTACGGACAGCACAAACCGCCCAATGTCTCAGCAACACTCCCTTGGGACAGCACCAACTGCCCATTGTGTTAGAAACACTTCCTTAAGACAGCACCAACTGCCCACACACACAGCCCACCCAAACCATGCGTTTCTTGCGAGTGCTTGGCTGCCGCCAAAGCCACTCGTTCCCAATTTCTTCGAGCAACCAGTCTAAGGGGCTAACAGTAGTGTATTTAGATTATCAATGCTCTTATTAATGATAATCCATCGACTATGAATATTTATGAGTGACAAGATCTCTTTTACTAAAACTCGGTTTTTGTTACTATCTAAATCACTTCAGGGCTTTATCATATAAAATATCTCTCCATGGATTTATGATCTAAGCACCTATATAATGAAGAGTGCCATTAATTAGTCGCAGTCTCTTTGAATTTAGGGTATATTACCAACAATACATTTGTATTTTTGAGATGTAAAAATACTGATTATTATGGTTAACATTTATCGTCAATACTCTATAAGATTTCACAACCTTTTTTGTAATTTTTAAAATGACTTAAGCCAATGTCGAATTGCTGCTCTTGCCAGAACTAATTTATATCAAAATTTTCACTAAAGTTGTTGTATATACAGGTTCATTCAAAATGAAAAGCAGTTATACCAGTTATCAACTGAATTATTTCCGTTGCAGAAAAAGAAATTCACCAGTGCAAAATTTAATACAGTTGTGTACTTGTTTTTTACCGTTATCTCCTAATCCTTATTGAAAAGTGTGCCAAAGGGAGCAAAGAAACCAAGCAGCAGTATATCTTCAGGATATAACAGAAGCTAAGGATAATATACAGTCCCCAATGACCTTCACTCTAGTTCACATTTCACTGTCAAGTGTCTTTTACACCCATTGATAATCATTGTGAGTGTAACTTTCATGTAATTTGATTTCTAGTAATATTTAAATTGCAGTCAATTCTTTGAACATCTGAATTGAAGGTTAATACGTTAGTGATTAGAGGTAGCCCTTCGTAATGGGCGGTCACTATCAGAAATCGTAAATGTAATCATAAATGAGTTTTTAGACTTTTCAATCAGTTTCTGCTAGAAATAAAATATTTTGTCACAGGTTTCCTATATAAAGCCCCCCACTCTTCTAGCAAGCCTGCTGGACTTTTGTCACTTTTAAATTACTCAACTTTTATTTTACCTTATCTCTCTGCCCATATCTGATCCAAACCCTAATCCATAATTCATCTTCAGCTCCCCCATCTCTCTGCTACACTCACCAATGGATGTGGACATGATAAAAGCATCTCAAGAAGATCACATGGACATGATGGCAGTCATAATGCAGATGGAGAAGCTTCCTGAATTCTGTGAGCCTTTTAACAACACTCCCCCATTACCTCATGAAATCCAATTCTCCAATGGAAACACCAACAACAATGTCTCAACACAACCCATATATCATAACTACCCAATTGTTTCTTCTCCTCCTACTACATTTCCAAATCAACCATGCCCTTTACTTCTCCATCAAGACAATATAAGTCCAAGTCCATATAAGCCAACACGAGAGAAAAGAAACTCAGTGGCTGTCATGAGAGAGATGATATTTCGTATAGCTGCTATGCAACCTATTCATATAGACCCAGAATCCATCAAGGCTCCAAAGAGGAGGAACGTGAAAATATCAAAGGATCCACAGAGTGTGGCGGCGAGGCATAGAAGGGAAAGGATAAGCGAGAGGATAAGGATACTGCAAAGACTTGTGCCTGGAGGTACCAAAATGGACACAGCTTCTATGTTAGATGAGGCCATACATTACGTGAAGTTCTTGAAGAAACAAGTGAAAACTTTGGAACAAGCTGGAGCTCATAGGCCAATGGCTGGTGTTGGAATTCCTGGAGCCGCAATGCCAAATGTGAGCTATTCTTTGGTGAAAACTTGCGAGCAGCCTTCTTATCGAATGGTGGATAATATCAATATGCAGATGTTTTAGATAAGGGAGAATTAGGGTTTAGAAATTGTTTCATTGGTGTATTGTATGTGTTTTTATTGGGTTTGTAAAGATCGAGTGAATTAATGTTCTATTTCTCACTGCTAATGTCACAAAGAATGTAGTGTATGCTTTCTTTATCAAATGCATCAGGCCTTGCAGAAAGAAATTATCATTATCCATGTTATGTAATGTCTAAAAAATAATCATCAAAATCTTCAATCCATGAACAAGTACAGTTGCAATTAGCTCCTGAACAGTTTGCTTTATGTACTGGAAAAATTGGGATGACGCGAGGTAATGCATTGCTTTCATTTTGCTTTCAGGGTATTAACTGACGCTAGAGTTTTTTTTTTCAAAGCTGACGAATTGTTGTCCAGTAGTGTGGCAGTGTGAGTTCACTTGTTTATGAGTTTGACATTTTTAGGGGGTATTGTTAACAACTCTTGGGTATCTGTCAGCATTAAAACAAAAAAATTTGAGAGTAACTGGTTGCAACACTTAAAAAAAAAAAATAATAATTATTTTTTTATAAATAAATTATAATATTAATAAAAAAAATTATTGTAAGTTTTTAAAAATTTATTTTTATAAATACTGATAAAAATAAAATAATATAAAAATTTTATTTTTTTAAAATACTGATAAAAATAAAATAATATAAAAATATATTGCATATTGATTGGTGAAAGTTGCAAGTTTAATGGTAGAAGTTGCATATTCAATGGTCATAGTTACATGTGCGATTTTCGAGGCAGATGCAATTGCATGTTATTGCTAAAGTTTCAAGTCCAATGGTTTCATTTTGCATGTTTATTGCTAAAGGTTTCATCTTCGAAATATTGCATATTTATTGGTGAAAGTTGCAAGTTTAATGGTAGAAGTTGCATATTCAATGGTCATATTTACATGTGCGATTTTCGAGGCAGATGCAATTGCATGTTATTGCTAAAGTTTCAAGTCCAATGATTTCATTTTGCATGTTTATTGCTAAAGGTTTCATCTTCGAAATATTGCATATTTATTGGTGAAAGTTGCAAGTTTAATGGTAGAAGTTGCATATTCAATGGTCATAGTTACATGTGTGATTTTCGAGGCAGATGCAATTGCATGTTATTGCTAAAGTTTCAAGTCCAATGATTTCATTTTGCATGTTTATTGCTAAAGGTTTCATCTTCGAAATATTGCATATTTATTGGTGAAAGTTGCAAGTTTAATGGTAGAAGTTGCATATTCAATGGTCATAGTTACATGTGTGATTTTCGAGGCAAATGCAATTGCATGTTATTGCTAAAGTGTCGAGTCCAATGGTTTCATTTTGCATGTTTATTGCTAAAGGTTTCATCTTCGAAATATTGCAAATTTATTGGTGAAAGTTGCAAGTTTAATAGTAGAAGTTGCATATTCAATTGTCATAGTTACATGTGCGATTTTCGAGGAATATGCAATTGCATATTATTGCTAAAATTTCAAATCCAATGGTTTCATTTTGCATGTTTATTACTAAAGGTTTCATCTTCGAAATATTACAAATTTATTGGTGAAAGTTGCAAGTTTAATGGTAGAGCTTGCATATTTAATGATCATAGTTACATGTGCGATTTTCGAGGCAGATGCAATTGCATGTTATTGCTAAAATTTCAAGTCCAATGGTTTCATTTTGCATGTTTATTGCTAAAGGTTTCATCTTCGAAATATTGCATATTTATTGTTGAAAGTTGCAAGTTTAATGATAGAGCTTGCATATTCAATTGTCATAGTTACATGTGTGATTTTCGAGGTAGATGCAATTGCATGTTATTGCTAAAGTTTCAAGTCCAATGGTTTCATTTTGCATGTTTATTGCTAAAGGTTTCATCTTCGATATATTGCATATTTATTGGTGAAAGTTGCAAGTTTAATGGTAGAGGTTGCATATTCAATGGTCATAGTTACAATTGCGATTTTCGAGGCAGATGCAATTGCATGTTATTGCTAAAATTTCAAGTCCAATGGTTTCATTTTGCCTGTTTATTGCTAAAGGTTTCATCTTCGAAATATTGCATATTTTTTGGTGAAAGTTGCAAGTTTAATGATAGAGCTTGCATATTCAATGGTCATAATTACATGTGCGATTTTCGAGGCAGATGTAATTGCATGTTATTGCTAAAATTTCAAGTCCAATGGTTTAATTTTGCATGTTTATTGCTAAAGGTTTCATCTTCGAAATATTGCATATTTATTGGTAAAAGTTGCAAGTTTAATGGTAGAGGTTGCATATTCAATGGTCATAATTACAGGTGCGATTTTCGAGGCAGATACAATTGCATGTTATTGCTAAAAATTCAAGTCCAATGGTCTCATGTTGCATGTTTATTGCTAAATGTTTCATATTCGAAATATTGCATATTTATTGGTGAAAGTTGCAAGTTTAATTATAGAGGTTGCATATTCAATGATCATAATTACATGTGCGATTTTCGAGGCAGATGCAATTGCATATTATTGCTAAAATTTCTAGTCCAATGGTCTCATGTTGCATGTTTATTTCTAAAGGTTTCATATTCGAAATATTGCATATTTATTGGTGAAAGTTGCAAGTTTAATGGTATACGTTGCATATTCAATGGTCATATTTATGCGCCCTAGCACAAATATTGAGTGATTTTTTTCTTTTTTTTTGCTGGGTTTTTAATTTATCTAAAAACACCTCTTACCTTATGCTAGGGCGCATAATTTACGTAGTATGAAAATGAATTTTTATTAATTACACATTTATTGCATATTTTATGGTTGAAAGTTGCATCTCAATGGTGAAATTGCATATCAATGGTGTCAAGTTTCATGTTATTGGTCATATCTAACTATTACTTTTTATTCAATATCATGTTTAATGCTTCGATTTCGATCACGATTTCGATCTTGAATTCAAGTTTAATGGTTATAAGTGAATTCAAAAAGATGAAACATCACATTGAATCAGCACAAGTGAATAATGTTGATATTTACTTGTAATTTTCATTAGTTACATATGTTAATTAGCATGTACATGAGTTGTATATTTATTGTTTCCGTTTATAATTTTAAATGTGTGTATTATGATGTTTCACTTTTAAATATGATTTATATTATTAGTTGGGTCAAAACTAAAATTCAAATTCATATACCTGAATTACATAATTTTGGTATCTACTTATAATTTTCGTTAATTACATATGTTAATGAGCATTAGGGGTGTGCATCAATCGGTTTTAACCAATTAACCGAACCGTTCCGACCCATTTTTTTATTACGATTCGGTTAATTCGGTTAAATCGGTTATTGCGGTTAAAATTTTTAACTTTTTCGGTTATCGGTTCGGTTACGGTTATGAGATTCGTATAACCGAACCGACCAATTAACCGAAATTAAACCATATATATATTAGCACGTGCGAATCCTTTAATTTTTTAGAGTTAAGATAATCTGCATGTAAACTCTCAATTGGTTGTAGTTATATTGATTTGATAATAACCCAAAAATAAAATTGATAAAATTCAAATGACAAGCTGCATTAACAGCTTGGTTTTGACTCTTTTTAATTTTTCTCAAGAATTTAAAGGTAAAAATACATAAAATTTCAAATGTGTAGATTTTGCATCGTGTGGATTCGTGACCCTTAAAATTTTTAACATGGCAGGTTTGGAAGGAAATCTGAGGCTGTGACAATCATCGAGGGTTTAAAAAAATATTTATCTCGCATGTAATTAAATATAGATATATTTAATCAAATGTTAGTTAGAATCGGTATTTTTTTAGAATCAGATATGTGATCGAATTAGTGATCCAAAAATTTAAATGCGTTAGTGGTTCGACTGGTTGAAACGTTCCGAAAAAATCGGTAGAACTAACCTACATCATATATAATTTTACTAATTAAAAATTATAAAAAAAATATTAAATTTTAATTTATTGGATTGGTTAATAACCGAATTAACCATAACCGACCGAAATATAATGGTTAATTGGTTAATGGTTATGTGTCATAAATTGGTTAAATCGGTCACACTTTTATTTAACCGAAAATTTCGGTTACGGTTAAAAAATCAAGGATTAACCGACCGAACCGACCGATGCACACCCCTAATGAGCATGTAGATGAGTTTTATACTTTTTGTTTTCGCTTACAATTTTATTCATTACGGCAATTAATGAACATGAAGATGATTTTTTAGTTAATATTTATTAAAAATGTTGAGAATTACTGAATTTATTTATGAGCAAGAAGATGAATCTTTTTTTATATATAACTACTTAATATTTTTGTTAATCACACATTTATTTACTATGACTTAAGTTTCAAAGTTATTGATTTTTTTACATGTTTAATTAATAATTAAAATAACATGTTCAATGGTCTTACTTACTCTTAAGGAACAATTTTTTCTCAAACTTTCTCTCCGGGAGCTATTTCATCTTTTTCAAAAATCAACAAAAGTTAATAATCACATAATTCATTCTCCATTAGGAAACATGATAGGAGCTTGCTGCCATTACTTTCATCACAGTAAGCTTATTGCCATGATGTACAAGAGTACAATGGGCATACCCCCGGAAAGGGTAAAAGCTCAAAACAAGCGAAAACAAAGGAAAAAATTCTAAAGAGCAACAAAGAATGCATACCGAAACAACCTGAAAGATTTCAAAACATATAAAAAGAATGGTCCAAATGACCTAGCCGAAAACCCCCAAAATCAGACCCTGAATCACCAGCAGTCTCTGAATCCACAACTAGAATAACAGACCCTGAATCAGCTCACAGAATAGCCCAACAGCACAACAACTTAAGACAGCCCCTATGAGATTTTGAAGAGGGAAAACAGCCTCTGAAACCCCCACTTGATCAGAGCCAACAGCCCCTGAAAACTAGCAGCCCTTGAGCCATCATCCTTGGGTAGAGACAGCAGCCCCTAAGGCCTCTGGGGCATCAGAACCTGAAGTATAGGTAGCTTCTGAACCCAGGAACCTCTGAACATAGAAGCCTCTGAACCCATAAATTCAGACTCTAAAAACCCCGTCGTATCAGAGCCCGCAGCCCCTGAACCCTACAGCCCATGAGCATCTGCCTCTGACCAGAGCAGCAGCCCCTGAAGACTCTGAAATTGCCCAAACCAGCCAGCAGACCCTCAGCCTCTGAATCTGCCCAAACCAACCAGCAGACCCTTCTGAAACCAGCCCCTGAAATCCAGCAGCCCTGAGCCAACAGCCCATGAGATAAAGAATTTTGTTTTTTTTTTTTTTACTAATATTATTTCCTTCAATCTTAAGATAACAAAGAATACAACAATCTTCATTATGAGACCCAAGCAAACCATTACCAAACTTACCAACTGAAACCCGCAATTCACTTTGCTTATTTCCCAAGTCTACATGGCAAATGAACAATATCAATATATACCAAATGGGACCAGCTCCAAAATGGGACTTCTTGATTTTCTTTTCTCTTTTACTTGAGGTAAACTTATAAGGGAATTTTTTATGATAAAATGGAAGCTTGATTACCAAATGCTACCAAGTATCAAGGCTTATCAGTTGGATCACTTTCGGTAGTAATCCTGCTTGAGGCGCGGCGCCCATCTTGCTAAATAAAGCTGATAATCGTTTGAAGCTGCTGTTTCCCTCGCTAAAGTTGTGCAACTTCCTTGTCTTTCTCATCTTTGGTGAATTTAGGTCACCGATGTCACGATCAACATCATCTTGGTTCTTGATTTTTACAACAACCAGTCAGGTAATGATGCTTCGGCAAAATAGGCACATTGGAGGTGTTAGGCATGTGGTTGTAGGGTTAGCTTCTTATGGCAACATAGGCCTAGTGTGCATTGTGCACACATCTGGTGGCCCCAATCTTGTCTTCAATTGCCTGCTCAAAGCATATGCAACATAGCTCTCTATCGCTAGCCTGCATTAAAAAAGAACAAATCAATCTCATCTTTTTCAAAATCAACAAAAGTTAAAATAAAAAGTTCACAAAATTACAAGAGACTCTTATATAGAACCACCCACTCAAAAGTGTACAAGAGTTTATTTATGGCTAAGATTTGTAGAAATTTTCAGATGCAGGATTTAACAAAGCTGAGCAAACTCCGTGTTTGTACTTCAATGAAACTGCATATAGAATCAATATTACATAGAGATAATCATCTAACAGCAAAAACATTAGCAGTAAATTTCTAGGAAACTAAATCAAGAGAAAATACATCAAAAGTATGCTTTTCTAAGAAAATCGATTGCACGGAAGTGGCTGCAAAAGATACAAAGATACAATCAATTAATAAGAATTATAAAATGATCAAATTTGTGTTCCTAAAAGTGCATCTGCTCCAAAATTTCTGGTAATTTGATGACCTCAATTAAATTTACAATAGCATGATAGGAACCAATACAATATTTTTTGCAACTAAACTTTCACCAGACATCCAAATGTGCCATTTTGCATTTATGTTCAAGCTAATAATTTGAGATGGCAATAAAGAAACAATTACATAATGCAGTTACATGAAAAACAAAATAATTCAAAGAATGTGACCAAAAAAGAAAGAAATTAAATATTACATAGATGAATCTTTATGAAGACAATCAGCGCCCCACGCCAGCAGTGCACAGATGCATTCAATCGATGCCCCTCTAGCTACCAAGTGAAGAGGAGTTCTTCCTGGGCAATTGTAATCATCAATCTATCAATCTACAAAACAAATTTAACGCCTAACAACAATAAAACAAAATCATCACCATAATTTTTACTCATTTCCACCGGCTGAAGCACAAACAAGAGGACAACAATCTAGTAAAAATTTGAACATATTCATACCGTCTTTGACGAGCTACCAAGTGCAATGGCGTCCCTCCTCTGCCATATCTGATGTTCACAAATCTTACATATCCCCTAATCCAATCCCAACACAGTAATTTTATCAGCCATTAATAAGCCAAATTTTATCTACTTATCTAACAAATATTTCAATTCTTAGCCTACCAAGAAACGACAACAGGGCCAGAGTGAGCAGCAGTGAGAATGGCTTGAAGGCAATCCGTATGGCCATAGTATCAGCATAGTGCAAGCAGGTTTGTCTGCAAAGGGAATCAAACATCAAAATCTATCAAAATCAAACACAATATTGCTAAAAACACAACTTGCATGCAAGATTCGAAACAAAATAAAAAACACTAATGACTAAAATTATAGATGATGCAATGTAATCAAGATTTACCAACCACAAAATCCAACGACGGTGTAGAGAATGAAGTGTAGCAGCAACAGAGTTGAACAACAAGAAATTTGGGGCAAGAAAATAAACAGGATGAAGTGTATCACCAATTTTAGGGCAAGAAATTTGGGGAAAAATTTCTCTGCTGTATAAGAGAGATCGTGAGAGTGAAAGAGATTTGGGGGAGTTGGAGAGAGAGAAAAGCTTTTATATTTAATAGTTATTACCGGTTTAACCGGTTATTTCTTTTTTTTTAACTGACCGTAGTGATCCAACGGTGAAGAGCCCAGGGGTATCTCATACCCCTGGGTACCACAGACGGACCCTTTTAGGGGATATTTTTTAGTTACAGTTTTGATTATGAGTTTGACCCATTATTATAAGAAACTCCTAAACTTAACTCATAATCAAAAACTAAATAATTAATGAGTTGAGGGTCTGCCATAAGCTTATATATTAGTGGTGGATTGCTCAAGATTATTATTTAGCTTAATATCTATTCTCATACGTGGGATTATTCATTAACCATGTTAGATACTTAGATTCTGATTCTCCTTATGGTAAAGGGAAAATCTTTTACACTTCGGGTTGACTCTGACAATAAAGAGGTGGCTAACTTTTCCCTTAGATAATTGATTACAGAAGCCAGACAAAATACTTCTGATTTTCATTACAGGTAGAGGGTTGGTTGCCTCCCAAGGCAGGATCGAGTTATAGAAGTGTTGATGTCTCAAGTGTCATGCTTCACTAACATCCATTATTGTTCATTAAATCTATTCAAATATATAAATTTGAAAATGGGAATAAAAGATATGCTAAAAAAATAGAAAATGATGAGGAAGGAGACCCATGTGAGATATCCCATTAAGGTCCCAATATCCCCACAATGTCTTTAATTATTAGAATTTAGTGATATTTTCTTTTTTCATATATCCCCTCCTACAAATTCATTGTATCCTTCTCTTACACAATCTATCTTTCTTTTCTATCATTTCATGCACACATCTACCTTTTTTAGGATAAGTTTTCATATTCTTTGTGACAGGATAAAGACATCTACACATTCATAGACTTTTACCCGGCACATTTGATCCCTTCTTACCGAAATTATTATATCAAGTCATTGCTTGTGCCTTTGTTTGGGTATCAATGTTTATTGCCACTCGGCTATTGGCCGGGAGATAGAGACTTTCGCTCCATCAGGGAGGGAATAAGTTCTAGTCTCTCTCTGAAGACTTCATAACTATTTATTTGTAAATGTGGGGACAGATTTCATTTGTATTTGGCACAGATTTTTTATTTTTGATCGATACACTTGGATTTAAATTGTATGTATTTAGATTCTAGTAAACTCCTGAATGTAATGTCAGTAGATTGTGATATAAAGTGGCAAAAAAAAAAAAAAAAATTCTTGATTCATTATCATGTATTGTCGCTGCATTGCTATTTCACACTGAGAATTATAGAGGAGGTTCACTAAAGTTGGGGGAGGAGATAGGGTCAAAGGAGCTTCCAAAATTTATGTTTGTACTTAATACATTATGTTGGCGGTATTTTTAGGCCCTATGATATTTAAGCAGTACGGCAGGGGTAAGAAGGTAATTCCCTTTTTGTTCAAAATCATTAATGCCGACCCGACCACTAAAAGCCAACAGTAAGGGGCCGAGCACTTTACGATCGGTAAACCGACCACTTAAGATCGGATGACCGAGCATTATCAGATCGAAAGCAGCATTCTCAGTTCAAAAGACCGTCGTGACCGACCTCATGGAGACCGAGAAAATGGTGAGATATGCTCCAGAAGATAAGACATCCTATTTTTACGGATAAGAAGATAAGTTATCCTACTTTCATGGGGAAAAATTGATAAGTCAGTGTCCTAATAGGATAAAGGAAGTGAAGGTAGTTTCAACTATGAATCCTTATGGGAAAAGGAAACAGATTTCTTTACTAGTATAAATAAGGGGGGAAAGCATACGTAGAAGGCAGAATTGTGATTAGGCTTGTAAACACAAGACAGACCAGAGAAACATAATTCGGTAATAAAATATCGCCCGTTCTGTGCCCGTGGACGTAGGTTGGATCTGATCCGCCGAACCACGTTAAATCTCTTTGTTGATTGGTGCATTTATCTGTCTTTTGCCAAATTTGCTTTTGGTTTCCCATAAACGAAATAAATTCAAAGTTGGAGGAGGATTGTCTCGGGAGTTAAAAACCCTTATTGCCCCTGAGACCGAAATCAGCCGTCAACAGTTGGCGCCGTCTGTGGGGAATCAACAAAAAGCAGCTCGCGTAGTAAGACAATGGCAGAAGGTGGAAATCACCGGTCGTCAGGGAGTTCAACAACGGATTGGATAAAGAAGATTGAGGAAAATATGATGAAAGATAGGGAGGAAAATCAAATCCTTTTGAAATCCATGATGAACAGATTGGAGAGGATGGAAGAGACGAATAATGAGAGACTTGAAGCCGGAGCCATTCGGAGGAGAGGCGAAATAGCGGAAGGAAAAAGGGTCGCAGATGTGAGTGATGACGATGAACCGAGGAGGAATGGTCCATACGGGATGAGGTCCATAGTGGTAGAAAAAGATTTACAAACGGAGGATACGTGGGAAGAAGAAGAGGGGAGACAGTCGCCAGATTCTTCCTAAGATAGCCCCCGCGACACCAGAAGAGGAGATAGGAAACATGGTGAAACCGGACGGGAAACCTCAAGTGCATGAGGGAGCGCGTGAACCCTTCGTGGTAGGATCAAACTCCCGAAGCTGGAACGTAACTACCCCATGAATTGCTTCTATGCTAGGCTCGGGGCTGGGTTTGTCCCGTCGAGGCCTCTATGTGCCACCGGCTCGGGGCTGGATTCGTTCCGCCGAGGTTTCGTGGTGTAGGCTCGGGGCTGGGTTTGTCCCGCCGAGGCCTCTGTGTGCCACCGGCTCGGGGCCGGATTCGTTCCACCGAGGTTTCATGGTGTAGGCTCGGGGCTTGATTTGTTCGGCCGAGGCCTCTGTGTGCCTCCGGCTCGGGGCCGGATTCGTTCCGTCGAGGTTTCGTGGTGTAGGCTCGGGGCTGGATTTGTTCCACCGAGGCCTCTGTGTGCCACCGGCTCGGGGACGGATTCGTTCCGCCGAGGTTTCGTGGTGTAGGCTCGGGGCTGGATTTGTTCCGCCGAGGCCTCTGTGTGCCACCGACTCGGGGCCGGATTCGTTCCGCCTAGGTTTCGTGGTGTAGGCTCGGGGCTGGATTTATTCCGCCGAGGCCTTTGTGTGCCACCAGCTCGGGGTCGGGTTATGTCCCACCGAGTCAGCTCCTTTGGACTGTGGAGGCATTATTCTCCCAGGTCCAAGTGCCTCTCTCAGCTCGGGGTCGAGTTACGTCCCACCGAGTCTATCTCTTTGGATTGGGGACGTAACATTCCCCTAGAGCCAAGTGTTTCTCTCAGCTCAGGGACGGGTTACGTCCCACCGAGTCTGTCTCTTTGGACTGGGGACGTAACATTCCTCCAGAACCAAGCGTTTCTCTCAGCTCGGGGTCGGGTTACGTCCCACCGAGTCTGTCTCTTTGGACTGGGGACGTAACATTCCCCCAGAGCCAAGCGTTTCTCTCAGCTCGGGGTCGGGTTACGTCCCACCGAGTCTGTCTTTTGGACTGGGGACGTAACATTCCCTAGAGCCAAGTGTTTCTCTCAGCTCGGGGTCGGGTTACGTCCCACCGAGTCTCTCTCTTTGGACTGGGGACGTAACATTCCCCCAGAACCAAGCGTTTCTCTCAGCTCGGGGTCAGGTTACGTCCCACCGAGTCTGTCTCTTTGGACTGGGGACGTAACATTCCCCCAGAGCCAAGCGTTTCTCTCAGCTCGGGGTCGGGTTACGTCCCACCGAGTCTGTCTCTTTGGACTGGGGACGTAACATTCCCCCAGAGCCAATTGTTTCTCTCAGCTCGGGGTCGGGTTACGTCCCACTGAGTCTATCTTTTCGGACCGGGGACGTAACATTCCCCCAGAGCCACCAAGTGTTTCTCCTAGCTCGGAGTCGGGTTTCGTTCCACTGCATGATCTTATTTTCGGCTCGGGTTGTCCCTTCACGGCCGGGCCTCGAGTGATCATTTGCGGGAAAGCAATCGGAGCAAATTATGAAAGACAAAAAAAAAGGTGGAATAGAAAGACATAAAAATACATATATAAATATGATTGTAAAAAGTCATTATAGGGAAAGTGAAGTTTGTTCAGGGTTGCACGGGGCCCCGTTACCCCTTATAGATCGGCCTGCGCATGAGCAATTGGTTCTTTCTCGATAGGCTCGGATGGCGGATTGCTTGGCTCGACCTCGGAAGGAGGGACAGTGGCTTCCACATTGACGGCCTGGGAGGCCCCGAAAATTACAAGCTTCGAGGGCCGGAGCAGGAGCCTCAGGTCGGTCCTCTTCAAGAGCTGGGGGTACCGGGGCGATCGAAATGGGGTCGGGATCCATCACCTCTTCGGGAGAAAAGGTAGCCATTTTTGAAACTCCTCATGTGAGATTGCCCTTTTGCAGAAGCGGATGGCCGCATGGATAGGCCCCATATCCAGGTTGGGCAATATCATCGGAATAATCTCGGCGCAATCCCCGACCCCCTCAAGTCTAATTGAGTCCCTCTCGGCCTCCAACTCAACTTCCTTTCTCTTAAGCTCGTCACGGACCCATGCCAGTTCTTCATCTTTGACCCTCAGTTTGGATTCAACGGTGCACACTTCCACCTTTAAGATCCTATTGTCGATCTGGGCAGCTTCCAATTCCTTCTTGGCAGCCTCAACGTTTTTCCTCTTTAGAGATGCGGCGGCCCTGAGAGCTTTATTTTTTGTATGGGCCTCAACTGCAGCCAGCTCCAGATTTTTTATGTTTTCTTCTCTACTGGCCAGCTCGGCCTCCATTTCACTAAGTCGGTTCTGGAGCCTCTGGGCTTGGCCACCCTCGGATAAAAGGCTCAGGAGGAGATCCTTGTTCTTGGCCGCCAGATAGGTCGCCTGCCGAGAAGAAATAGAAAATCAGAAATCAGACTAAGTCATAGACTCATAATGGGAATAAGAGAAGTGTGGCTACCTTGGCAATCTAGGAGCACAACAATGTAACCACATCATCGGGAGAGAGATCTTCGTATCTCAGAATCTTCGCCGGAGGGACCGCTTCAGCCAGTTCGTTGATTGCCGGCACCAGGTGAGAAGTGGCCTCCATGATGTCCTGACCTAGGTCTTCAGCACCCAGAATCACAACGCCCTTCTGTTTTTTAGAAGAGCCCTCCGGCACTTTCGTCTCCTTCTGAGCAGCCTGCTTTTTACTCAGGACTTGTTCCTCCTCTATCTCCCGAGTCAGCTCGGCTTCCTCCGCCCCGAACAGACGTCTCCTTTTTCCAGTAGGTTTTGGGGGGCCGGTAGGTTGGGTGGAGACTGTTGGCGATGCCCTGGATGGGGGAGATAAGCTTTGAGTAGCCGGCGGGGCTGCCTCTTCAGTCACCTTTTTGGCCTCGGTTGCTGGCCGTTTCCGAGACGGCCCGGCCCCAGTATGGCCTATTTTTTTTGTTGCACCGGTCAATTGATCAAGATATTTTGGCCTCTTCGACATTCCTGCAAAAGGCAAAGGCAAAAAGATGTCAGACCGAGCATCTTGGTTGTACCGAGGACATGGTGGTCACAGGCCAATAAAACTTCTCCTCACAAAGGTCTGCCGTCACTCCATCAGGAGTACTATTCTTTTTATATAGTTCCCGGCACCAACTTGTATACTCGTTGGAACCGAGAATTAGGGGACAGATGTTGGCGGTATTTTTAGGCCCTATGATATTTAAGTAGTACTGCAGGGGTAAAAAGGTAATTCCCTTCTTGTTCAAAATCATTAATGCCGACCCGACCACTAAAAGCCAACAGTAAAGGGCCGAGCACTTTACGATCGGTAAACCGACCACTTAAGATCGGATGACCGAGCATTATCAGATCGAAAGCAACATTCTCAGTTCAAAAGACCGTCGTGACCGACCTCATGAAGACCGAGAAAATGGCGAGATATGCTCCAGAAGATAAGACAACCTATTTTTACGGATAAGAAGATAAGTTATCCTACTTTCATGGGGAAAAATTGATAAGTTACTGTCCTAATAGGATAAAGGAAGTGAAGGTAGTTTCAACTATGAATCCTTATGGGAAAAGGAAACAGATTTCTTTACTAGTATAAATAAGGGGGGAAAGCATACGTAGAAGGCAGAATTGTGATTAGGCTTGTACAAACAAGACAGACCTGAGAAACATATTTCGGTAATAAAATATCGCCCGTTCTGTGCCCGTGGACGTAGGTTGGATCTGATCCGCCGAACCACGTTAAATCTCTTTGTTGATTGGTGCATTTATCTGTCTTTTGCCAAATTGCTTTTGTTTCCCATCCATAAACGACATTCAAAGTTGGAGGAGGATTGTCTCGGGAGTTAAAAACCCTTATTGCCCCTGAGACCGAAATCAGCCGTCAACAGTTGGCGCCGTCTATGGGGAATCAACAAAAAGCAGCTCGTGTAGTAAGACAATGGCAGAAGGGGGAATCACCGGTCGTCAGGGAGTCAACAGCGGATGGATGAGAAGATGGAGGAAAATATGATGAAAGATAGGGAGGAAAATCAAATCCTTTTGAAATCCATGATGAACAGATTGGAGAGGATGGAAGAGACGAATAATGAGAGACTTGAAGCCGGAGCCATTCAGAGGAGAGGCGAAATAGCGGAAGGAAAAAGGGTCGCAGATGTGAGTGATGACGATGAACCGATGAGGAATGGTCCCTACGGGATGAGGTCCGTAGTGGTAGAAAAAGATTACAAACGGAGGATACGTGGGAAGAAGAAGAGGGGAGACAGTCGCCAGATTCTTCCTAAGATAGCCCCCTGATGAGTGGTATTTATATCACTTATTCCCACTCATTTGACATAATATTTTGTATATTTTTTGAGTTTTGTGAACGTTTTGATATGTTTTGTGTTATTTTGTAGATAAATAAAGTTTGGAAAGCATTGGAGGCAATTTGGGCCAAAAACGGACAAAAATGCGTCAACATGGATATTTTGGTCTTAAGCGCGTCGCGACGCCAAGCGTTCAGCGTCGCGACGTCTAAAATGCGCCGAACAGTGCTAACGTGCGCCGGGTCCACAAATCAGAATCTGAGAAAAGTTTGACTATACTAAAATGCACCGTGACACGTGTCACCATCACAGCCGATCTGCTAACATGCGCCGTGCCACGTGTCAGCATCCTACGGTGCCGACAGTCATCATCGCCATGTGTTCCATGTGTCATTCCATGTCATCAGCCACGTCAGTAAGTCAACAAGTCAACATTGCCACCTCACTGCCACATCATCATCAGCCAATCAGGAAGTGACATGTGTCGCAAATCTACGGTGCCGACAGTCTCTTTCCCACGTGTCGCCACGTCGTCGCCATGTCACCGCCACGTCATCGCCACGTCAGCATCAATAATTGAGTATCTAATCCTTATCTGACACGTGGCGGATAAGAATCTCAGCGACCAATCAGAAGCCGCCACGTGTCACAATAATTGAAACCCAACCACTCTGCCACGTGTCACCTTATCAGCTTATCCAGAATCTTCAAACCAGCGAACCAGAGCGTGCCACGTCGACAAATCTGGCGTAGCGACGCTGAGGACCTGGCGTCGGGACGCTGGATCCTACCGAGGCCTATAAATTGAGCTCGAGATTTCAGAATTCAGTGCACCACTCTCTCTCTTATAATCTTTCTAAAGAGATAGTTTCTCTCTCTACTTTCTTTAATTTTTAGTTTTTTAGTTTTTAGTTTTGTAATTAATTTTAATTACGTTTTGTTAATATAGTAATTTAATTTTCACTTTTTACTTTTACAGTTTTTATTATTTACCATGAGGAGGTAACTCCCCCAGCTAGGGTGAAAGGTAATTCTTTTACTGTACTAATTAGATTAATCTCCCTTAAAAATAATATATTCACTATTTAAAATATTGACTTAAAAAGGATACCGTCAGATTGGTCGGTTGGTAATTCATTTAATCTGATTTAAACCTGACTAATAAAGGATACCGCCAGATTGGTCGGTTGGTAATTTAATTTGGATCCGCCTTATGGCTGGTTGGACTTAATTTGACTTAATCAGGTTACCGCCTATATGGCTGGTTGGAAAAAGAATCACAAGTTTATATATTATTTTATGGGAGATATCTAAATTAGTAACAGTAAAAGTAATTCCTTTACCTTAGCATTTTATTTTATTGTAATTTACTTTTCAGTATTTACTTTACCGCATTTTTACTTTATGTCTTTTATTTTCAAGTTTTTACTAGCCCTAGTTATGTGTTGTAACTAAATTAGTTATCTGGGGTTGTGATGAAATCCAATATCACCATTTTATAAGGGTTAGATTATAGCTTGGGTAATATAAAGATTTATTTATTGAGTCTTAAACTTAATGCTTTTTCATTAACTGGCCATTAATAAAATTGATCTGGTAAATCTAAAATGAACTAGACATAGGGATTTTAGGTTTCAGCCTTAGACTCCATAGCCCACGATCTTCCTTGAGGATAGATAACCCTTTAATAGATTTCCTTACAGGATAGGAATATACCTGTCGGGCGGGGGTAGCCATAATTGGAACTTAAACTTAATGAATCCATATAATTTGGTTGACATAGACATATGATTCAATTGGGTTAAACTGGGTATTTGTGTCTGACCATCGACAGAGGCTTACACATAATTTAGTGTTCCAGGTTAATAAATCAATATATTACCCAACTTTAAGATAAGCACTTCATCTTAAAATGATATTGGAAGAAATCATAACCCTAGATAGTTTTTAATATTGAATTTTCTTAAAACCTATTTCGACAATTTTATTTACTTGCTTTTAAATTTAGAATCGTCACCATTCAAATCAATCAATCAACTTGTTAGATATTAGTAATCATTTGACCTCATAAAATTAATAGTTTAGATATTAAGTCCTCGTGGGATCGATATTTTTATATACTTGAACGATAAGTGCGCTTGCGTATACGTGTGTGTTTACGCCGGTCAACCCCGCGACACCAGAAGGGGAGATAGGAAGCATGGTGAAATCGGACGGGAAACCTCAAGTGCATGAGGGAGCGCGTGTGAACCCTTCGTGGTAGGATCAAACTCCCGAAAGAGGAACGTAACACCCCATGAATTGCATCTATGCTAGGCTCGGGGCTGGGTTTGTCCCGCCGAGGCCTCTATGTGCCACCGGCTAGGGGCTGGATTCGTTCCGCCGAGGTTTCATGGTGTAGGCTCGGGGTGGATTTGTTCGATCGAGGCCTCTGTGTGCCACCGGCTCGGGGCCAGATTCGTTCCGCCGAGGTTTCGTGGTGTAGGCTCGGGCTGGATTGTTCCACCGAGGCCTCTGTGTGCCATCGGCTCGGGGACGGATTGATTCCGTCGAGGTTTCGTGGTTGTAGGCTCGGGGCTGGATTTGTTCCGTCGAGGCCTCTGTGTGCCACCGATCGGGGGCCGGATTCGTTCCGCCTAGGTTTCGTGGTGTAGCCTCGGGGCTGGATTTGTTCCGCCGATGCCTCTGTGTGCCACCAGCTCGGGGTCAGGTTATGTCCCCACCGAGTCAACTCCTTTGGACTGTGGAGGCATTATTCTCCCAGGTCCAAGTGCCTCTCTCAGCTCGGGGTCGAGTTACGTCCCACCGAGTCTATCTCTTTGGACTGGGGACGTAACATTCCCCTAGAGCCAAGCGTTTCTCTAAGCTCGGGGACGGGTTACGTCCCACCGAGTCTGTCTCTTTGGACTGGGGACGTAACATTCCTCCAGAACCAAGCGTTTCTCTCAGCTCGGGGTCGGGTTACGTCCCACCGAGTCTGTCTCTTTGGACTGGGGACGTAACATTCCCCCAGAGCCAAGCGTTTCTCTCAGCTCGGGGTCGGGTTACATCCCACCGAGTCTGTCTTTTTGGACTGGGGACGTAACATTCCCCAGAGCCAAGTGTTTCTCTCAGCTCGGGGTCGGGTTACGTCCCACCGAGTCTCTCTCTTTGGACTGGGGACGTAACATTCCCCCAGAACCAAGCGTTTCTCTCAGCTCGGGGTCGGGTTACGTCCCACCGAGTCTATCTCTTTGGACTGGGGACGTAACATTTTCCCCCAGAACTAAGCGTTTCTCTCAACTCGGGGTCGGGTACGTCCCACCGAGTCTGTCTCTTTGGAATGGGGACGTAACATTCCCCAGAGCCAAGCGTTTCTCTCAGCTCGGGGTCGGGTTATGTCCCACCGAGTCTGTCTCTTTTGATTGAGGACGTAACATTCCCCCAGAGCCAAGTGTTTCTCTCAGCTCGGGGTAGGGTTACGTCCCACTGAGTCTGTCTTTTCGGACCGGGGACGTAACATTCCCCCAGAGCCACCAAGTGTTTCTCCTAGCTCGGGTCGGGTTTCGTTCCACTGCATGATCTTATTTTCGGCTTGGGTTGTCCCTTCCGGGGGCTCGAGTGATCGTTTGCGGGAAAGCAATCGGAGTAAATTATGAAAGACAAAAAAAAGGGTTGAATAGAAACACATAAAAATACATATATAAATATGATTGTTAAAAGTTATTATAGGGAAAGTGAAGTTTGTTCAGGGTTGCACGGGGGCCCCGTTGCCCCTTATAGATCGGCCTGCGCAATGAGCAATTGGATCTTTCCGATAGGCTCGGATGGCGGATGGCTTGGCTCGACCCTCGGAAGAGGGACAGTGGCTTCCACATTGAAGGCCTGGGAGGCCCCGACAATTACAGCTTCGGGGGGGCCGGAGCAGGAGCCTCAGGTCGGTCCTCTTCAAGAGCTGGGGGTACCGGGGCGATCGAAATGAGGTCAGGATCCATCACCTCTTCGGGAGAAGAGGTAGCCATTTTTGAAACTCCTACTGTGAGATTGCCCCTTTGCAGAAGCGGATGGCCACATGGATAGGCCCCATATCCAGGTTGGGCAATATCATCGGAATAATCTCGGCGCAATCCCCGACCCCCTCAAGTCTGATTGAGTCCCTCTCGGCCTCCAACTCAACTTCCTTTCTCTTAAGCTCGTCACGGACCCATGCCAGTTCTTCATCTTTGACCCTCAATTTGGATTCAACGCTGCACACTTCCACCTTTAAGATCCTATTGTCGATCTGGGCAGCTTCCAATTCCTTCTTGGCAGCCTCAACATTTTTCCTCTTTAGAGAGGCGGGGCCCTGAGAGCTTTCTTTGTTGTATGGGCCTCAACTGCAGCCAGCTCCAGATTTTTATGTTTTATTCTCTACTGGCCAGCTCGGCCTCCATTTCACTAAGTCGGTTCTGGAGCCTCTGGGCTTGGCCACCCTCGGATAAAAGGCCAGGAGGAGATCCTGTTCTGGCCGCCAGATAATCGCCTGCCGAGAAGAAATAGAAAAATCAGAAATCAGACTAAGTCATAGACTCATAATGGGAATAAGGGAAGTGTGGCTACCTTGGCAATCTATGAGCACAACAATGTAACCAAATCAACGGGAGAGAGATCTTCGTATCTCAGAATCTTCGCCGGAGGGACCGCTTCAGCCAGTTTGTGATTGCCGGCACCAGGTGAGAAGTGGCCTCCCCTGATGTCCTGACCTAGGTCTTCAGCACCCAGAATCACAGCGCCCTTCAGCTTTTTAGAAGAGCCCTCGGCACTTTCGTCTCCTTCTGAGCAGCCTGCTTTTTACTCAGGACCTGTTCCTCCTCTATCTCCCGAGTCAGCTCGGCTTCCTCCGCCCCGAACAGACGTCTCCTTTTTCTAGTAGGTTTTGGGGGGCTGTTGGGTGGAGACTGTTGGCGATGCCCTGGATGGGGGAGATAAGCTTTGAGTAGCCGGCGGGGCTGCCTCTTCAGTCACCTTTTTGGCCTCGGTTGCTGGCCGTTTCCGAGACGGCACGGCCCCAGTATGGCTTGTTTTTTTTGTTGCACCGGTCAATTGATCAAGATATTTTGGCCTCTTCGACATTCCTGCAAAAGGCAAAGGAAAAAAAGATGTCAGACCGAGCATCTGTTGTACCGAGGACCATGGTGGTCACAGGCCAATAAAACTTCTCCTAACAAAGGTCTGCCGTCACTCCATCAGGAGTACTATTCTTTTATATAATTCCCGGCACAAACTTGTATACTTGTTGGAACCGAGAACTAGGGGACAAATGTTGGGGTATTTTTAGGCCCATGATATTTAAGCAGTACGGCAGGGGTAAAAAGGTAATTCCCTTCTTGTTCAAAATCATTAATGCCGACCCGACCACTAAAAGCCAACGTAAGGGGCCGAGCACTTTACGATCGGTAAATCGACCACTTAAGATCGGATGACCGGCGCATTATCAGATCGAAAGCAGCATTGTCAGTTCAAAAGACCATCGTGACCGACCTCATGAAGACCAAAAAATGGTGGGTATGAGATAGCTCCAGAAGATAAGACATCCTATTTTACGGATATAAAAAAGATAAGTTATCCTACTTTCATAGGGAAAAAATTGATAAGTCAGGGTCCTAATAGGATAAAGGAAGTGAAGTAGTTTCAACTATGAATCCTTAGGGAAAAAGGAACTGATTTTTTATAGTATAAATAAGGGGGGACAGGAAATCATACGTAGAAGGCAGAATTGTGATTAGGCTTGTAAACACAAGACAGGACCAGAGAAACATATTTCGGTAATAAAATATCGCTCGTTCTGTTCCTGTGGACGTAGGTTGGATCTGATCCGCCGAACCACATAAAATCTCTTTGTTGATTGGTGCATTTATCTGTCTTTTGCCAAATTTACTTTTGGTTCCCATAAACGAAACAAAATTCACAGTTGGAGGAGGATTGTCTCGGGAGTAAAAACCCTTATTGCTCTGAGACCGAAATCAGCCGTCAACACATAATAATAAGAAGATGAAAAAAGACATAAAAATGTTTGGTTGGTTGGAGTGGAGATA